>JAVQIZ010164754.1:0-11681 GCA_036023535.2 Galaxias brevipinnis
GTTTTATTATTCATACCAATATGATACTGAAAACGCATTGTCTTTCTAAAAGAAAAAGTGTGACTTACTTTTATAAACAAAGAAACTTTGAAAAATAGGCTACAGCGCATTAGCTAGGTGTGAGCTTGTGTAGCTCTCATACAGTGGGTGTGTTATTAACAGCATACTTCTCATCTCCCAGAAGAAAATATAGTGCGCAGTCATTGTCAGGTAACTTTCAGTTGCCCTGGAGGTCCAACAATCTGTAGTAAGAGCTACGAAGTGTTTTGGCCATTGCATTTTCAACTGTCCCACGTTTCGCGTCATAGAGCTCAGGAATGACTTGTTACTGAAGTGCATATGGAATGGTATACTCCAACAACGCCCAAGCTTTGTAACCATCTGCTGAAATTCCGATTCACTAACAACTGAATGTGGCTGAAACCGTGTTTTCATTGTTGTTTATTTGTGTCGGTCTGAACTGGTACTGAAAGGTTTATGAAGGACAGAGGGTTCAAATTGTTCTACAAACTATACTTTCATCGTTCAGTCCATGGAAATGACTGGGTGACGTCGGTGTATTTGCATGATCATGTTTGCCGTGTTGCCAGTGGCATCATCGTGTCAAGCAACGCTTTCAGGAAGTCACATTTTATATTGATCATCTTTGTGAATCGTGACCTCGCTATTTTAGTCAACGCCTGTTCCAAAGTGCTCCCAGACGGCAGATCGTCTCGCCAAACAGATAACCTTATTTGGACAACCGAAAACTGTGGCACCCCTACCCTAGTGTGTTTGTGTACATGTTCTGCTGTGATAACTTGACATTTTTAAGCTTTCATTTCTTGTGGGGGAGTTTTTTTTCCTGTGGAAGACTTCTGAACTGTCGAGGCAACACACACACTGCAGTCGTGCTAATTGGCTGACCCCAGAGTTCTGGAGTGAGAGCTCTCTGTAACGCTTTGGCTGCTGTTTTCTATAGAAACATAAAGACAGTGCTGCCATACATTCCATCACGAGTCACAGGGTCTGACCTGACTGCTAACACACTGCACCAATCAGAGGTGGCTCATTTAGCTGGAGGCCGCACTACCAAAGAGCTAGTGAGGAAAGGAGAGAAGGAAAGAGGGAAAGAAGGAAGAAAGCAATAAGAAAGTTAATATATTGGGGTTGTCGAGGAAGTGTTGTATTTGGGCAGAAAGTAATGCTGTGTGTGTGTGTGTGTGTGTGTGTGTGTGTGTGTGTGTGTGTAGCTCCAGCAGCAGCAGCAGCAGCAGCACCTCCCCAGACAGATGGGTCAAGGCCAGAGGAACCCCTACCCCCAAGTCAACCAGTACCAAGGTGAGACACAGACACAAAAACAAACAACACAAACCCGTTAGTCTCCAAGTCAACCAGTATTAGGGTAAGACACACACACACACACACACACACACACACACCCTGATTGGTCTCAAGTTGGAGAGGACATGACATCGCAGTCTGTCGTGACTGTTCTGTCCCCCTCTATGGTCCAGAGGCTGTTCCAGACATACAGACACACAGCTGGAACCTGTTGTTCAGACTGGTTACACACACACACACACACACACACACACACACACACACCTGTGAGTCTCCGGTTGTAGTGAACATGTGTACACTGCGGTCTGTTGAGACTGTGATTTAGCACACTGGAACTACAACAACCAGACCAGAGAGGAGGATGGGACAGACACACAGCTGGACCTGTTGTTCAGTCTGGTTATAAACACGCACACACACACACACACACACTCACACACACACACACACACACACACACACACACAAGCCACCCAGGCGCTGGCACAGGAGAAAGATGAGGTCATATCTAGCCAATCAGTGTGTCCTCCCAGTCTTGTTCTCTGAGGGTACTGTTGCGCTCTGCTACTCCGTCCCTTCCTCTTTTCCCTCCGGGGAGGAGAAGAAAGAAAAAAAACATGGTTACCACGGCAACCCGTGTGTGTCCCGCATCCCCAGGAGTTCCAGAGAAATGGAAACTGAAGGTGGGAGAAGGGGGGTAGCAACCAGAGTGTCAAAGACAGACGGGTCTGGAGATGTTTCTCATCCACAGAGATCCTTATTGAAGCTTGAAACCTCGAAGGTGGATTAGGTTTTCTTAAACGTCCGTGTCCATCATTGTCTTACGCTGGGTTTGTGTCACTGATAAAAAAAATAATATACAGCCACATACAAATTTTAAATGATATAACTAGTTCTGCAACATGTGGTCAGTGTTACAAGATAAAAGCTCCATTTTGGAGCTAGTTTTAGAACATATAACTAGTTTTAGAACATAGAACTGGTGTTAATATGATAACGATGCCCCTCTGTGTGTCTGTCGGATTAGGAACCCCCCAGGAGATGGCTGCCAGGAACCAGGCTCTCCAGATCCGGGCCGCCCGGCTCCTACAACAGCAACAGCAACAACAACAACAACAGAACCAACAACAACAGCAGCAGATGGTCCAGATGGGTTCGGTCCCGGGTCAGGGGGGTTCGGTTGGACCTCAGTCCGACATGGGCCTTCAGTATGGCAGCCAGGGCTCCGTACAGCCCCCCCTGTACGGCATGGGACAGATGATGCACCAGCAACACCAGAACCAGAACCTCCAGCCCTCCATGGGCTTGCCTGCCCAGCACAACCCAGCCGCGGGACCTTCCAGGCAAGCCGGAGCTGGCCCTGGGGCTGGGGGAATGCCTGGAGGTGGAACCACGGGAGGCTACGGAGGACAGGGCATGCTGATGAACTCCATGTCCCAGCAGCCCCTGAAAGGCCCGCCTAACACCAAAGCGCAGGCCCAGAGGCTGCAGAGCATGCTTGGAGTTGTAGGCGGAGGAGGAGGAGGAGGTGGAGGGGGCTGGCCTCCCCAGCAGCAACAGGGACAGGGTCTGCAGGCCATGGGAGGGGGAGGAGTTACCGGGGGAGTGGGCAGGACTACAGGGGTAGGGGGCGGAGATATGGTGTCGTTTAGCTCCGCACAGGGTTACGGGATGCAGACTGGACAGCCTCCGGGCCGCATGGCCAAACAACACTTCCAGGGCCAGGGGATGAGCCAGGGCATGGACCCCAGGGTGGGTAACCCAGCAGCGGGCATGGGTGGCCCAATGATGGGGTCTCATATGGGACAGGGAAGGACCAACCAGCCACGACCTATGGTGATGAACCAGGGAGTGAATCAGGGGGTGATGGGCCAGGGGTTGCCCAGTATGGGGGCCTTTGGACCGGGCCCCGGCGGGCCAGGCATGGGGGGTGGTGGTGGTGGTGGTGGTGGAGGAGCGGGAGGAGGAGGCCCCTATGGACAAGGGGGAGTCGGAGCACATACGCAGGGCTACCAGAGACCAGCCAATCAGGACCTTTCTACGTATGGTTACGGGGGCGGACCCTCGGCGGGAGGAGCCTTCGGATTGGCCGACGGCTCGGGGGCGGAGCTGGACTCAAGCGACGGTTGGATGAAAGAGTTTTTCTCCAACCAATAGCCAAGGAGAACACTGGGAGTTCAGAGTTTTTGCTGGGTAGAGTAAAGATGAGCAGAAGGGACTTCTCAAAACGGAAAAATTTACATTTAATGGACAGGCCGAGCGACATGTTTTGTTCTGTAAAACCTGAGCAAGGTTATGAATTATTGTCTTATGTTTTATTTTCTTTGTGTGTGTGTGTATGTGAGAGGGAGAGTGTGTATTTTTCTAGTTTCTTAAAATGTTAATCATCCATGTCTCATCCACTAACGTGTTCACGTAAACCAACACTTTATTAACTTTAAGAAGCAAAAAGACTGAGTGCTGGTACCACAGTTAAAACAGTTAAAACAGATAAAACAGACAGTTCTCTTCTCAAAAATGTTGATGTCAGACAACCTATTCTATTAAGAGGGCAGTAGCTGTGTGTGTGTGTGTGTGTGTGTGGTGTGTGTGTGTGTGTGTGTGTGTGTGTGTGTGTGTGTGTGTGTGTGTGTGTGGCCGGCTTGTGTTATTAGTCCAATCCACATGCCGTTAACGGGCCAAACGGAATGAAAAACGCACACAGACACAAACACAGCCTGTTCACTGCTCTCTCCTTTTCCCCCTCTCTTCTCTCCGTCTTTTTCGCATTTCACCTCTTTGATTGTCTATCTATCATTTTCTATCTATATAGATATATATCCACCCGCCTGCCTCCCTCTCTTTATTTTGATAACCTTTCCCCTTCCTCCCTGCCTGAGGAGAGTCTGGTCGGTGTGTCTGAGCAGGCTCCTGTGTTTGTACTGTGAACATCACAACAGAACAAATGGCGTTCTCCTCGTTTGTGCCGTCGCGGCGCGCAGCCGCACTTTGTCCTGGCCAGCGCTGTTGCTAGGCAACCGGCCTGAGACGATCCCCCAGGCTATGTTTCCTGTTCACTGCCAGTTGTGTGTATGTGAGAGAGAGAGAGAGAGAGCGAGAGAGAGAGAGAGAGAGAGAGAGAGAGAGAATGAGAGAGGGGAGGGGTGGGGGCAAACAGCACAAGCAGGCAGTCATATTTACAATTTTTAACTCTTCACACACATAGCCCACTCCCATTTGGCCAGAGCATGACAGGCTTTACCCAGTTTTCTTTAGCTGTTTTTTCTCTGCAAGTCTGTGTTAAAGGTAGTAAATTCAGAGGGATAGCAAGGCAATGAATGTATTCAAGCACCTCAGGTGACTTAATTTTGAACAAACACGCAACTATTCATCCATCTTGGAAAGCCATGCCTAATGAGTCAGTTGGGTGTAAAAAAAATTCTATTTTTTTCCTATTCTTATCAGTGAGCCTTAATGCAAGTCAACTTTATTTCCTTCTCTTGTCAGTTTCAATGCAAAAAGCCGTTGATTTTATTGATTGGTTGTGTTGTGTAACTATGTAATGACCTTGACGTAACCATAGCAAACCACACCTAATATTTAATCTAAGAACTGTGAAGAAAATATCAAACAAAGCAGTCTGCGTTTGGTTTTATCATAGAATTAAAATCTATTGAGTGAACTAAGTCTGATTCCATGGCAATTTAGGCAAGTTACCTAACATTACTGACCCATTGTTAACTAGCCTGTTTGCTAGCTAGTTACCTAACCATAACCTTTGATTACCAAGCATGTTAGCTACAGTAGCTAGCATCTCAAACACGAACCATTGTTTACTTACATGATAGATATCTGGTTACCTAACATGCTATTTAACAATGGGTTATTGTTATCTAGCTACCCACTTAAACATGACCAATTGTTTACTAGCTTGTTAGATAACTACATAACCCATAGTTAATTGGCCTGTTTGCTACCTAGCCACTTAAAGTTTATGATATTTATCCAAAATATAGGGCCTATTGGCCCACTTCTGCACAACTTTGGAATATAAAATTACCCAAAATGTTTGCACCTGTTCTGTTCCTACTGTGCTGGCCACGTTGCAAATTGTCACTGTTACCCCGTCTTTCACGCAGACAACCCAGGTTTAACCCGGGATATTGAACAGGGGTCTGAGCCAAGTCGAGCCGAGTCTGACCAAGAATAACCCAGGTTGTGACCCGCGTCGCGGACCAGGGTTGAATAAGCCGGGTCAACCCTATCACACCAACAGTTCATATCCCAGGCCATTGATCCGGTGTGAAAGTGGTATCAGACACCACTGGAGGAGTCTGCTCGAGAGCCACTGTTCGGTCGTTCTGCACTGGACTGTTATTACATGCTACTATTTCAACCCTATGTCCCATAATTACATTATTTGTTATAGTGATTGAATCAATAAACCTTGCCTAAAAGCTTTAACTACCTGCTTTACTAGGCTTTCATACCTGTAAAGACATTTATTTATGGCAAAAAAAGGCTACAAGCAAACAAGTTATAAAATAATAACCCCTCTTTCTTTAGCCTGTTAGCTTCCTAGCCACTGAAACATCTCCCATTGTTAACTAGCCTTCTAGTTTGCCAGCTTCCTAACAATAACCCATGGTTATTAGCCTGTTAGATATCTAGTTACCTAACAATACCCCATCGTTCCCTAGCATATTTTAAAGGGTAACAACATAAACAGCTCGTCTTTCTATTGGTTTTGATTGTTTGGCAAGGGAAACATCGATTTAATTACGCTGTTTTGTTTTACTTATTCTATTTATTGGACTTTGTAATGGTTCCCCACCTATGAGGAAATACCATAGTCAGCCCTTTAAGGTACACCAGATAGGATGGTGTCATCAGGCAAATTAGTGGGCATCTATTCCAAAGATAATTTCAAAGAGAAGATTATCAATTGTCAATAAAAATCACTGTGCAAATGTTTCTGCATTCCGAAGCCAAGAAATTACTGTCTGTTGTTGGCATGTTCACACTTCTTTGGATAAATATCTAAAACTAAAAGTTGTCAATTTAATGCCATGATTTGATTTGATATAATGTATACTAGACTCGGGGTGTTGAATTTACAAGCTAGATCCGGGCAGTATTTATCTAAACTCTGATCTGGAACCAGCTTGTGGTCAAGTTAACTTGCAACTGACTTTATTCAAAATCTTATTGGCAATCAGATATTCCTTGTTCCATTGACTTTTAATTGATAATGCGACAAAGACGATCATAGTGTCCAGATGCTTATTACTGCATTAGGGTAAGGGTTAGGTTTAAAGTTAGGCTGTCTCAAAGCCTTGTCCTTCAGTCAGACTCAAAACAGCTGTGTCAAAGATATTTGACAGTACTTTAGATAGTGACTCTTCAGATGATGGAGGCATGCACCATATTTCACACACCACGTTGAAAGTTTGATTAGTGAAGAATGGATGTATGAATGTTGTTTTTTTAATTTTTTTTATTTTATAAATCGAATGCCTATGTCTATCCATGTGAAGTCAACTTTTAGCTAGCAGAACGAGAATGTGACAATATTACTGTTGCTCGAAAAACCAAAAAAAGCCTTCTTTTTCTTCTTCTTCTTGTGTCTGTGTATAGTAACTCTGAACCTCCTCCATGCCATAAGAAGATCAGTCTGTCAGTTCTTCTCGCCAACGCTGTCACGATGTACGTAGCTTTGAGTCGTAGCGCTTGTCCTGTAAGCACACGCCATCAAGGCTAGCTAAGCCAACTAATCTCGTCTTCTGACATTGTCTTTTATTATCTGTTTTTGTTAAGTGTTTCTTTTGTCCCTCCACCGGGAATATTGGCTTGGTGGGGGATTTAACCAACCCCTACCGACATTAAAACAGATAGTAATTTATCTCAATAGCCTTGTTTCCACTACAGAGCAAACCAGTCCTATGTCAAGACCGACATAATAAAATACTAGTGATAGTTTACTTCTGGTCATGTGACAAAGTGAAGGCCTCTGACTCTATTTCTATCACAACATCTTTGGTGAAACAAATGAGGAACAGATGTCCTATTTGTCCTGTGATTAAACAAAAACAAGGCTTTGGAGACCCTTGGTTATTCAAACTAGTCCTTGGCTTGCGTTGGTTGTTCCTGTGGTGAAAACAAGACTATTCTTTTTACGGGACCAACAGAGAGAGAATTTAAGCTGTTATGTCTTACAGAGTTAAGAGCAAACCTGAGTTAATTCCTTTTCCATGGATTGATTGAGCTTGTCTGATCATTTCTCCGCAAATGATTGAAAACCCCTGTCCATCTAGGTTGCCGCTGACGAAAACACTATTGTGGTATTCCTTTAAGACCTTTGGAATTTCAATAATCCTTCATCAAAAATCTGTCAATTTTACATGTACGGTTTCCTTAACACCTAGCTTTTGCTACCAAAGGTATGGGAAATGTACAAGGAATTAACAGATCCTAGATGGTACCAACACAGTCAAGATCTGGTGAAAGGGCTTCCTGTCAGAAATGGAAGTGGTAGTGGATGAAAGAAAATCGTACTTCCGGGTCAGTGTTAAGGACACAGAAGGTTCAATTGTGACCTTTTGTTCTTTTCAAAATGAAGGATAATATGATATCCCTTCAAGAGATATAATTTAAAAAAAAAAAAAAGTAAAACAAAGCTTCCTCCAAATATTGTTGTATACCGGGACCAAGTCAAATGTTGACATAATTTTAACAAATACAAATTTCTGTTGTTATATGGCTGTCCTTCAATGTTTTTCCTGGTTTCATGTTTATTTTTTACTGGTGCTGACATAAATGTGATTATGAGAAAAAGTATATTAAAGATAATGGCTATTTGTATATATGTTTTTTACAGGTTTAAATACAGCAGATAAAACTGTCTCTAATCTGTAAAGAATTTACTGTTGGAAAATAGAGAAGTATTTTTATTTGTATTTTCCCCTACGTTCAACCCATCCAAGCTATACCATTGCACTTCAAACAAGGACCCACTACTCATTTCTATTGTCAACCTCTAACTTTTAATTTCATAGTTTGTTGGCTGTTTTTATAGTTTCCGATATGAGTTTGTTCCTAAGCAGTGCTGACTTCTTTTTATTCTGTACAGAATTCTGACATGTTAACATGAGAGAATTACAAAATAACTTTTGGCTTTGTTTTTCAGATAAAAATAGAGAGATTGTTCTCACTGATCATAATCAAAAAAGAAATTCTCGTACACTTTCCCTCATTGTGTGTCTGTGATGCTCTCTACCAGCCTTTTAAAATTACTAACACTATATGCACATACAATCATGTTTCCATTTTCTCTTGACAAATAATTTGAAGATGCATTGAAAGGTTTGTCTACAACTCTAGATCAAAAAGCCACATATATTCCCTTTAGCAGACAATGATACGCGCCTGGGTTTCGGTCAGGCACTGCAGTAAAACTCCCCTTTCTATAAAACATTTTAAAGTTTGTGATTTTAAATATAAATAAATCTGGACCTTGATATTTTTTTACTTGGACATGGGGCCTTATAGTTCCTGAATTTCCAGTAGATTATTTTACCCTATCATCTTTACTGTCTTTTGCTGGTTAAATAAATTGATCTAGATTGATTTTCCTTGCGCCTGCGATGCTTAAAAGACTCTTAATAACACAGCATCATTTTTATTTTTGGCCTTGTCCAAAGTCCTAGACAAGTTGGTGACTATGTTTTTCCAGGAGATTTTGGAACCTAGTTGTCTATAAATCTAAGATCGAGACTCGTTAATTCCCTATTTCCATATTTAACTATTTATTTAATTTCCTGACTGTGACTTTATGTAGACACAGGATGCCTCATTAGGCTTTTGCTGGGCGTTTGCTCCCACTGACACTGTGATGAAGAGTATTTTTTTTTACATGAATGGCTCCTTTATATAGAGCCTAAATAAGTATATATACGTTTTTTTTAATCCATTATACAGTGTTTAAAGGGCTTCACGTCAGACACGATTTTATTCAGCTGAGGTTATTTTTTTTACCTTTAACTGTTTTGCTCTACCGCTTGAACCACTCCCAGCTTATCGAGAGTCTAACTTGTCAGTTTCAATTCGTCATGTTAGTTAAGTAGTCTGTCAAGGCTAGTCAGCTTTACTTGTAGGCACCAAATACAGAGAAACGGACAGAGGGACCAGGAGAAACCACACTCATGCTCCTGACTGCATTATATTTCCTCCAATCGCATTTACTGTCACTACTTCCCCTCTCTCCTCCCCTCACCCCTCACTGTCAGTCTTTCTCTTACCATCATCCCTCTCTCCCTCCATGTCTGTCTCCCTTTCACCTCCTTATGCTCTCTCCGTTTCTTTCCATTTCTTTTAAACCTTCTCTCCGTCTGTTCCCTCTGTTTACCCACCCATTTTCAAACATCCTTTCTTTTATCTCTCTCTCTCTCTCTCCTTTATCTTCCCCGATTCTCCCCCTTTTTCCCCCTCCCGTAGGCTCCCTCTCTCCGTCTCTCCGTCTCTCTTCATCCTAGGTGGTGGGGCTGCTCAGGATGACTAATGATGTTGTCATCTTCCCGCCTCCCCATCCATCAGTGTCAGGAAGCCAGGGGAAAAAGAGAGAGAGAGAGAGAAAGGATAGGTGGAGAGAAACCCGGGGAAAAAAAGAAAGGGTAGAGGTGGAGAGAGAAAGGCGTAGATAGAAATAAAGAGGGGAAAAAAAGAGGAAGGTGAAGACTGAGAATGGAAGAGTAATACTGTAGATAGAGGGACATAGAGAGAAAGAGAGAGAGAGAGAACGGGACTGAAGTGTACCATTTAGACAACGTCTATCTCGCTTTCGCTGCTAATCTTGGCTATTATCCTCTCCAGGTCTTCCTATTCAGTTGAATACGCTGTATTTTAGAATCCAAACAGACTGATGCTTCGTCTGCCCTCTTTCTCGCCCTCCATCGCCATGTCTCTGTGTCTCTCTCTTTCTCGCTCTCCATCTCTCTGTTTCTCTCAGACACATTACACTGCAGACATCAACTCCAGAAATCAATATGTTGGAAAGATGATGTCACCCTGAATGGACCAGGGATATTACAGTTATATCGTGTTAAACAACAAAGATGAAAACATGAGAGCAGAACAGAAAGTGGAAACGGAAGAGAGCTAGTGAGAAAGAGAACGAGGGAGGCAGAAGAGGGGAAAAAAAAAGAAAATGTGGGTTACCTGTGTGTGTGTGTGTGTGTGAATGCTGTGTTTAGTGAAAGAGAAAGAAACCATTTTGTTTGCTCAAACTATTTGTCTATTGCGCGTACAGGGTTTAAGTATACTCTATTTGTGTGTGTGTGTGTGTGTTTGTCAGTGTGTCAGTGATAGATGCAGCAGCAGCAATGTAAGCAGTACAGGGTAAAGAAGGCCACCAGATAACAACATAGATGTGTCCGACTGCCAAATGTATCTCTAGACAACGTAGTGCTCCTTATTTTTCAACAAACACGCATATTAACAAACAAGAATTTGCCTATCTTAGCTGGTGAAGTTTCCTTACTGTGGCTAATTGTAGCTTCCTGGACTGTTTCTCTCTTCCCCTATCTTTAAACTTACCGAGTTACCATGCAAACACACACACACAGGGAGACACCTCCTCCTGTAAGCCTGTCGTTTTGTTGGTCTAGACATTCTGTCTTAGACGGATGATTTAACTAAATAAATCTACCCCTATTGATTAGAGTGTTGATTAAGGTAAGCCCCTATAGCTTGGTTACAGGTTCCGATAGTCTTGCTGACGGTGAAGCTCGACCTTGCTGTCAGATGGTATCACGACATGAGGTTTCTCTTTTCCTGTGGAAGTGGCACCCTCCCCTGGGCAACTATTGTAACGAATGTGGGCCAGAGAGGTTTGTGTAGGCTGTTATGTGGTGACTATACGGCTGCATCTATAGCCTATAGCCTTCTTATTATACATATTTGGAAGCTTTTTGCCAATTGAGTAGGGTGGAGAGATTTCCTGTTTAACTAGCCTAAATTGGCTGGTATTTTTTTTATAAAACTTAGCTTAGATCACTGTCACATGCCCTTACACTGTCAACACTAGTCCCACATTTCTTTGTAGGTAGGCCTATACGCCAATACAATACACAACTTAAGCCCCATGGATAGGTCTACCTGCTAAGTCAAAAAAGGTTAGACTAATAAAGATAATTGATCTTTTTTGAAGGTAAACCGTTAACCTAGGCCTGCATAAGCCGACATTAGGTCTACTTGCCAACACAGACAAATTATTAGTCACATACGGTTTTCTTTGCACGCAAACAGTGTTTTGGTTCCAGTGAACGTGGACCCAATGATTTTACCTTTGATGGCCTTAACACCTGTAACGGCCATTTTGGACT
>JAVQIZ010164763.1:0-23130 GCA_036023535.2 Galaxias brevipinnis
TTAATGACCCTGGGCCGCAGTAGGCTACATTACTGACCTTTGGCCGCAGCAGGCTACATTACTGACCCTGGGCCGCAGCAGGCTACATTGCTGACCCTGGGCCGCAGCAGGCTACATTGCTGACCCTGGGCCGCAGCAGGCTACATTACTGACCCTGGGCCGCAGCAGGCTCCATTACTGACCTTGGGCCGCAGCAGGCTACGTTACTGACCCTGGGCCGCAGCAGGCTACATTAATGACCCTGGGCCGCAGTAGGCTACATTACTGACCTTTGGCCGCAGCAGGCTACATTACTGACCCTGGGCCGCAGCAGGCTCCATTGGCTAGATTGGTGAGAAATACATGTTAAAAGGCACGAGGTGAACACATCACTGGCCTCACAGCTGATATGGTGGTACTGGACATGAAGCCCATGTCAAAAGGAGAAGATAAAAGGTTTTAAACTGTAAATATGCAAAAATACACAACAAATACACTTGCGCAGAAATTTGCAGGGATCCAAAACTAAATCATAAAGGGTTACGTGCAGAACTGTTCATCATAAGTAAAACTTTCAAATGGCAAAATTTTGTACTCTCAATTTTCTATTAAAGGGCTAGAGTTTCTTAATGACATTCCCATCTATAAAGTACTAGAGCTTGGCCACGGACATATGTTGACTCCAAAAAATAATTTGTTACTTAAAAAATGCTTAGCTTGCCTTGGACCTCAAAATAAATGTAACACCACACCTTTACAAAGTACAGCAACTCACCAACTGAATTGCAATCATTAGGACAGTCTTGAGTGAGAAAGTCCGCTCACACAAGTCGAACAGATCTTCCAGACTAGGGCCGAGCAGCTCCAACACCATGGCATTGTATTTTCCACAGGGTCCAAAATAGAAAACCTGAGGAAGTCCCTCTGCTAAAAAAAATAAAACAAAAGAAAAGTGTGTAAATGATCTGCAGCAAACAGGTAGGTATATACATGGGATGCTCAAAATATGTCTTGAATGTGACAAGACTAAGATTTTGGAAGTAATTTATAATATACAACAAGCCCAAACAATCTCCATTTTAAAACAAGCAGTTGATAATGAGAATTCGACTGATGCATCTCTAATTGTAGATTGACGTTCTGAGCACAGGAATGCTGCAAAGACTTGTCTTGATACAGATGGCCCAAGCTGTGAAAGTGATGATTTCCTAAAGTGTGCCACATGTTGTTTTGCCACTTCAAAGTAGCCTTGCAATCCAAGACCATCTGACATCAAGCCAAACATCAAGGTCAAAAAAGACCAAGTGTCCAGAAGGACAGACAATAGGAGTACTTCCCAGTAAAAGGGTAAAAACATATCTTTGCCATCCTTATTGCATGTTGAGAACCTAAACCAGTATAAAGAGTGTGTGTATGCTTAACAAGTGAGCAAGCTTTACAAAGCTTTACAAAGCTGACTTGACAGTGTGCTGGAGAAGGTAAGTGAGCCAGAGAAACATGAGCTCCTTCTCCTTAAAATCCCCGTAGTCGCAAAACACTGTTTGATCGCCGGGAAACCGTGGGTGCAAGCAACATTTTGTTCAACTAGCATCCCCACTGCTGCGGAGAGGGCTATGTATCGCGCTAGAGCACCCAACAAAAGTCTGTACAATCCAAGTGTAGATTAGCCACATCCATGTAAAGTGAGAATAAGAGGAGAGTAAAGAATCCATCAGAAAACACATACGGTATGATCCCATTTAGGCTTGTTTGATAACGACACCGCCAAAGAACAAAATCATGTTTAAAGGTAATAGAATCAATGTCTAAAAACATAAAATGTGCTCTCAAGTATGTTGACTAAACAACTACTTAGCTTCATGTATTTTTAACAACACTACACAATCCAACCAAGGCACCTGCTGTCTATAAATGACAAACATTCAATCATATGTGTAATGCCAGACTGCTTTGTTCAAACTCCTTTAGTCTCATTCCTGTCTTCCATGACATAAGTAGAATACAATCTTCAGAACAGATCAATTAGGTCAATCAGATCCTGGACTTAACAAGTATTTAAAAAACAACAGCCTAGTGGGAGAGAGTTCTCTGAATCTGTGTGGTACTCCAGGCCCAGCTACAGATAAACCCAGATAGATGAGTCACAAGTGACAGGTTATATAATCATGTATTACTATGCAGTTGGACACCAACCACTAGAGAGAAAATCAGGAGTATGCTGCAAATCACATTGCTAACAAATGGGCTACACCAACATTCTAATCTAGCTCAATCAAGGACATAACAAATTATGCAAAACAAAAAAGAAGACTTCATATGAAACCTCTAAATTGAATAAGACTTCAAACTACACTTAAGCATTACTAATTTGTAAATGTCACTAATGTATCCAGTACGTAACAGTATACAAATGTTTTTTTCAATAGTTTTTTCCAGTGGCACAAAAATGTGTTTTTAGCTTTGTAAAGGGCAGGACATTGTTTTTGTTAATAAAAATGTCACATTTTAATTTCGAGTGTTATGTCTTACAAGGCAAAACTTCTTGAAACTTGTAACTTTATGGATAACTGTTCCTCTCCCTAATGTCTTCGCTAAGAATAACTTACTAATGTTCTTGCCCCAAATCTTACATGAGTTAACGTCATTTTAACAAAATCACCTGATCCTGCTAACTGTCAGAAGCTATTAGTCAAACAAAATGATCAAACTTTAAATATGCATTACTGAACTTCCATAAGCATCAGTATGAATAAAAATATTCGATTTTTTACAAGTTTCGTAAAATCTGTATATCCAGGTCAACAATGTCTTAGATTTTGCTAATCTTGCTCAGAGGTTTCAGCAGTTTTTTCCCCAATATGCCATTCACTTGAAGTTTGCATACAGTTCTCACAGTTGCGCTGCTTTTCACTGGCAAAACCTTGCCTTGCCTTGCATACATGTATGGCCATTTGCATGTGTTGGGAGAGAAAAAGGTACCCCTAATTGTCTTAAACATTAAGAAAAAAATTAAATGATGGTTAGAAATCCAATAAACTTGTCTTAAGTTAATGTAAGTTAGCAAAAACCATAAATAAACCATCTTAACAGTACTTTTTTGTTAGTTAGCATTTGACAGTATTACTCACTCTGTGTAAAAATACAATACACACAGAGCAGATAAATTACCAGCTTGCAGTGCTTAGAAGAAACTGTTTAAACATGGCATGGCAACATTATGCCTCCCACTCTCAACGTTCTGCATGTATCTCATCAACACCACAGGATCTGTGCATCTCTCTGCACCTAAGAAGATAGAGCTACAAAGGTGTCCTAAAATTCTGTTTAGATTGTATAAGAGAGAGGAGTATAAATACAATGTGTGCATAAGACTAAGATACAGTAACAGTGAGAAGATGTAGACTCTTCTCTTAGTTCTTCTCATTAGACATGACATGTCTAATGAACAAAGAAAGGACAAACAAAATTCAACTTGTAATTAATCCAGATAAATCCAGCCCTAAAACCGATTAAGGGATGAAAAGATGAGAGCTCCTACCTGTACTGCCTAATGTTTTGTAAAACCGGTACTCCAAATGTAACTGTGGTGCCCTCGACTTCACTGGTTCCTGCAAAGGACAACGTATGCACTTCAGTTATCCTGGCTTTACAGCAATACATCTTTAACGTTGATATAAAAGTACCGCTTATGGGTATTGAAAGAGAGATATGTTTTCAATATTTTAAAACCTGTTTTCACAGCACAAAAGATATCCTTTCAAAATTAAACAAACGTTGAACCTTAAAGGATCTTTAGCAACATATGAAGTGCACTTAAATGTCTCTACAGCTTCTCAAACCTCCCAACTACAACTATGCATCATTATACGACTATTATCACTTGCAGGTAAATTTAAATAAGAGAAGAAAAATAGATATGCATGATACATCCATACTTACCAATTTGATCGCAACATATTCGTTGGTGTACAGATTTTTACCTGGGAGAGGACAAAATAATTGTATAAGTCATAGGTTTAGGAATGTTATATTTTCAACATGAGTGGTGTAAAGTGCAAAGAAGGGGAGGATAATCGGGATGCTGATTTGGGAGGTCAACAAGATACATTTAATTAGGCTAACAGATAGTGGCAGTAATCTTTAATAATGTGAGTTACAAATTAAACTATATCATCACAGCCTAAATATTAACTCTTGAAATAAATGCAATGCTACTGATATTACCAAGTTTCAGCTCCCCAAAGTTTCCACACCCTATTTTCTTGCCAACCCGGAAGTTGGGCCCAACCATGAGCACTCCTGAGGAGCCAGATGGACGCCCACTACGCCCTTGGTTCAACTTGCTGCTGCGACCTGGCCGCTCGCTCTCCTTCTCACGTGGGTGCTCCATATCCCCTGGAAGACTAAAGGCCCAGGGGAAAAACTGTTGCGCTCAGGGTCAGGAGCTACTGTTCTGTTGGACAAAAGGGCTGGGGCACGGGGCTATGCCACTGCCCTTCCCGGTTACTGCCACTTCCACATCTGTACAGGAGACAGACAGCTTAGACTGGTAACCTTCACCCAAAAAATTTAAATATTACTTAATTTCAGAAGTCAGCATGTCTGCACAGTCATCCTGTATTTAGAATGAAGGCTCTTATGTAAATTAAGATTTCCATTACTCAGCTGTACTTCTTATGGAAGCTACCAAACTTAAAAGGACAAGCTGAGTGTTATACAACGATTGTCATAATAAATTGATGAGCTATAAATTGTTGTTATATTGTAAATTGCTACAAACTATAGGGTAGCTAATGTGAAAGTTCCTATACGTTACGATATTTGCAACCAACAACACTGATGATACATCTCCATTCTACAGTGGTTTGGAGCTGGCTAGCTAGTTTTATTTAACTAGCTAGCTATATCTTCATACTAAACCAGGATGTAAACCAGGATGTCTTCGTATTCTTTACCATTAGTACGAGCTCATGCCGTCTTCAAAGACAGGAACGAAACTAAAAAGTGTTCAATTGCTTAGTAATTGGCAATTATAGCTAAATTAGATTTTGCTAGATGGACATCAGTTTATAGATAGCTAGTTTGCTAGCAACACACCCAGCTAACGTTGATTAGCCAGCTAGCGAGTAGCTTAGAGAGCCTGCCCATACAGCTCAGCTGGCTAGCTATCACTTCAGCATACTGTAACTTACCTTCGGTGTATTAACTGCGTCTACGATGGTCCCTTATCAAGTACTACTACTTTACAACTTCGTTAGCTAGGAATATACAATGGTCATTGACGTACATGGAAGTTTGCTGATAGCTCATCAATTGGTTTACTGACTAAGGGATGCAGCCCAACTGCTTAGCTATACTATAGCCTATAGTATTGCAGCGCTGTGGTTACGGAAGTGCTAGCTATGGGACTAGTCTAGACTCTACACCAATAACAAAGTGAAAGTGTAAAGTGGCGCCCTCTGCTATGTTTCAATTAAAACGGCGAAATCGTTTAATCTGGAGGGAATAGAGCAGTTCAAAATTAAGAACATATTCCAGGAGCCCGGCCATGAAGGGGGCAGAAAGCTGTCAGATATGGGGGTCTAATTGATCTGCACCCATGAAGCTTCTCATACACGGAGTCGCGTAGGGCATGTCGAACTTCCAAGCAATCAAATTGTCTAAACGAGACGGAAACACCATTTAAAATTAATTATAGGCATTATATTATTATTATACATTATGTATATATATGCAGATTTTTACCTGGGAGAGGACAACATTATTGTATAAATCATAGGTTTATGAATGTTATATTTTCAACAGGAGTGGTGTAAAGTGCAAAGGGAGGGGAGTCGGGATGCTGATTTGGGAGGTCAACAAGATCCATTTATTTAGGCTAACATAGTGGAACTTTCTATATGTATATACATACATATACACACACACATGTATATATGACCCTATCCAAATTCATTATCTTAGAAACTATGAAGGGGCACGCGAGGATCGTAAACATGCCTGCGCTGCGTCTCAATACTCACTTGTAAGACCGAAAGAGATGAACGGTGTGCCTCAAATCGTATACTAGTTTTTTTTTGCGCTTTGAGAACTTTAGCTGCACTTACAAAGTACGCATTGTTGCATGCATTTTCACATACCACACTTGACATAGTAGTATGTACAGGGACATACTAAACCTTGTTCTGGCTTACTATAAAGTAGGGTAGTATTAGTATTGAGACGCAGCATTAGTATGTCCCACTCCCAATATATGTCAGGTGCAGTATTCCAAAAATGCATACAGCATTACATACTTTGCAAGTGCAGCTGAACGTACTTAAAGAAAAAAAAAACAGTATGCAATTTTGAGACTTCCAACATTAAATGCAATTAATAATTTTTATTAGAGTTCAAAGCTACTGGAGTGTATGTGCCAGTTTAGATAATTAAACATGAGTTGTAAAGTCTCACTAATGGGTGAATATCAACCAGTCTGGTCTTCAGTTTAGTTCTGTTCAGAGTGGTTGCATTCCGTTCTTTGCTACCGTTCTGTTGTTGTTCCTAGCACAAGCATACAGACCCAGGACTTAAAGTGGCATTAGGTTTCAAATGTAGGTTAATCCGAAAGTGTCTAATGGGAATTAGCCATAACTGACAGCGGAATTTCCAAGTGCTGCCAATAAGACGATTGAACTTGTTCTAACTTTTAGACAGTAAACTTAGGGACAGGATAGGAATTATGACTAACACAATTAGTACCCACTGTGCAATTACAATTTCTGCACTACACTAGGTTTAACTCAACTATTACACTGAAAGGAGCTTATCACAGATAGAAGGAAGTAACGCTGTTTGAGATTGTTTAAAAAACAAGTTTAATGAACTTCTGTACAAAATGTATTAAATTATTTACAAAACCAAAGATAAATTCCTTAAGCCCATTCAAGTACTAGCAACAAAGGCTAATAACATGATACTGTCTTAAATGCTTATTCATTATCACCATCTTCGTCATCTTCAATTGGCAATGGTCTGGATCTGGGGGGAAAAAATATAATAAAGTGTCTGACATGAGGTATAAACAAAAACTGAGCGAGGCCTTTATTACCCATACATGTTTTGATTAGGACACGACTAGTTAGTTACATGCCCAGTAATTAAAGATTCTAATGAGTAAACACTGACATGATTTGCCATGAGTTGTTGGAAAAATGTAAGCCAAGTAAATCCATTGAATTTAATTTAAAGACAAGTAATTATCAAAGGACCAAAGACAATTGGTTGCAACCTGCATATAATTTAATGTAAAGTGCCTAATTTTTTTTTCTTCAAATTAGGGTTACCTATGGCTACTGACAAACATTCCACAACTGTTTTCACATTATTACACTGATGCACTCACTGTATTATTTCATCTCCAAATAGCATGCACTCTTGTGCAATGAATGGCCACATTAAGATTTATGCAAACATGACATTGGCAGTGCATACCCAGTAGTCTTACAAGGCATTGACTTGAACCCCTCCAACAGCATTTTTAGCATTTTTCATATATACATAATGTATACTGCACATTAAATGTCTTATAAGTTGTTAAGGCTCATTCTAAAAGCACTGCAGTCTTGCGTATCTTGCATGCAAAGCAAAGGGCAGTGACATAAGTCAGTGCATGTATCAGTACCTAATTCTGTACCCCATTCAAGGCTTTATAATGGTATGATGCATTTAGACTTCTAAATCTACTAAATATGCCATATTAGACTATGAAAATCAACGTCAACTCAAACATACTTTCTGGACGTTTTAGATATTCCACTGCCTCCAGCCTCCTCCTCATCTGATAGGGGAAGTTGGTTCTCCTTTTCAGGCTTCCTGCCAGGCCCACCAAAGAAGTCCCCAATGCCCTTCTGCCAATTTGGGGTGGGACGAGGACACACTGGGTTACCACCAGCATATTTATTCTTTGCTGCAAATTAGAATAGTAAATTAGAACATGACTATATCTATTTTTGTAATATGTTTACAATGTAGACTTATATCAAAATGACAGAGAACGTAAAGTTTCACCTGGTGTGCCTGTAACAGCACTACTCGTTGCATTCGCTGAACTCGAAGCACCTAATGACTTCCTGGGTGCTGAAGCAGCCACAGCTGAAAAAACAAACAGTATTTTTAGCCCAGAGGCAGCAGCAGTTAGTAGACATGCAGGCAACCTTTCACTATGGTGTTGATTGTATTATTACAGGAGAGAGCATTGTAAACGGTATCCAGATGGACAAAAAAAAAAATCGGGTTTGAAAGCTAGCGAACTGATTGGCGCCAATTAACATTAACTAGCTAACTTGCAGTACAGTCTTGTATGTACATTACTTAGGCGCCGAAATCTGGCGCCAGTTTGAAAGAGGGGGTACTGAGTCACTAAACAAATGTTCAGCAAATAACTATTTTTAGAAAACCCGTAGTCTGTGAATAGTAGCTATGTATACATGCTGAGCGAACACAGTATAGTCGATTAATTTGTTTGACACGGCATTGCCAATGTTGGCATAATTCAATTGGCGGGACTTCTGATGCTAGTGGACAACCTATAATTGAAAACAATGCAAGTAATCAGTAGTAAAGGCCCGGATATTATCAACATACCTTTTCTGTATGTTCCGGGAACGCTGTCTGCCTTTGTCCTCACCATACTTTGCGTCTTATGATAGTTAGCTGGCGTTCGCTTAGATTAAAACAAAGAAAGAGACGTATCACTGTCTCCACAACAAATTACAGAGTTTAGAATGGAACCTTTACTCCCGCCAGGGTTTAGATGCAAGTTTACATCCTCTTCTTTACGAATTTCCGGTACATCGCATGTCTCTCGGTTGCATTGCTGCCTCCAACAGTAATCTTTCTGCATTACCAAGTACATTTTATCTGTTGCATAGAACCAATGACACCATTGGCTGTTTAGTGTTCAAATCTATCCCTAAATATATTAATTAGATAATTATATGTTCTAATTATATCCTCAAAACCCACTTGTTTTCCTTAGCCTACCCCTAGCTTGTTATCTTTGACTTTTTATTTTATGTATGTAGTATATAGTATATGTGTATGTATATATGTATGTATATGTATGTATGTTTGTATATATATATATTGATGTTACCTGCCTCATCTTTTGTCTATCTCATGTTAAATGTTATATTGCGCCATTTTTTTGTATATACTTGTATACATTTAATTTTACAATTTAATATTCCATGCCATGTATGGTGACCTTGGGTGTCTAGAAAGGCACCTATAAATTAAATGTATTATTATGTTATGCTATGTTTAAAGACATTTAATGATTACTACTTGATGTAAACACTAAACATTGATCTATTCTGTCATCATACAATTCTAGATGACGGTGGTAAGCTCTATATGTATGGCACACTAAAGCAATATTTTATATAGTATTTGCTCCAATGCTCTGGGTGAAAAAAAAAAAAAACATTTGTGATATTATGCTTATTCCAAATCAGCGCAACCATTCTGTTTTCCAATCAATAAATTGCTGAGAGAACCCCCTCCTGCTTGCCAACTGTGGATACAGCTACAGGGCGAGAGCCTGGTGCAACGAGGATCAGGTGATATTGTGACTTGTGAGGCCACGTCTAGGCACATGACCAGCATAAAAAACATTTAATGTTCCAGTGGAGTGTCATAAAAACCTTAAAACACCAAAGGTCAAGGTAGGATTTAAGTCTTACGGTAATGTCAAAGTGTCTTTACTCTGTTTTACCATCATCTAGTTTTGTCAGTAAGAATCTTCCTTCGATGCTGGGTTAATTTGAATTTTGAATTCAAAATCTGTACACTCAAATACACAGCACAAAATATGCTACTCATGGTCGTGTCCTAATAATGCTCGAAAACAGTCTGAGATGTGAACTACTTATTCACATTTGATTACTTCACGATTAGCACCTGATGAATATAAAGTTAACTACCTGCTCATAAACTAAAGGGATCGAAAGGATTTGATCTCCTAAGAAGTTTGTTGTTACATTTGTTTCCTATAACCATCTTTAATATTCAGGAACACAGACATCCAAGACTAAAACAACAAAGTTTAGTTGCATATACTGTTTGTACCAGTCAAGGTCCACCCTACATAAACACATAGTTTAAAATATGTTTAATTCACAGGCTCTCTTTTTATGCATGTGCACCAGGGTGCTGAAGGTGATTTATGTCATGTTGGTGTTGGTTTGGAATTCCTCAGAACCCATCTCTGTCTATGGAGGCCTGACAAATGTCTTTCAGGTTTACTCAAGCCTCTTTGTTTAAGGGCTGCTTGCACGGAATTTACCACAGACAGAATAATTTACAACTACTAGATATTAGAAACTAGCGCCTATTCTTGTTGGTTACTCACACCAAATCAGTAAAATATCAGGCAGAACAGCTTTCTACCACATTCCAATGGAATTGGGCCTACGAATATTTAATTTGTAAGAATATCCATAGATAAAGAGGACACAGTAGAATTTTCATAGCTTTGTCTATGTTCTTGTTCATCAGAAGAGGACCTTCATCATGCCATGCCAGGGGTGCTACAGCTTCATTCTCCTCAGCAAAAATGGTACTGTATCATTCACATTCTCTTTCTGTGGGGTTGTGTGTCTATATGAGCAATTTTAATATGGACAACAATATGATGAACCCCAAGAAACTTGTTTTTTCCTAATGTAATTTGTGTCACAACAACATGATTTATAGTACTACTGATCTACAATACATTTCACTATCTGTTCAGTCATACTTTCTACAAATCTTTAGAGTCGATTTAAGTGTCATACAGTGTACCTTTGCTCAAACTCCTTTGACTTAAAGTTATTAACACTTTCAGTCAGGAAAGGGTGCAATTTCAACCAAGAAACTAGTTCCAGACATAACACAAAGGTCACTTATATAATTCCAGTTATATTTAGATAGCAGGATGTAACTGACAAAGAGAAGGGGACAAGCGAGTGTGAATTACCAGTGCTGTACTGACCTGGGCTAAACCTATATAGTGACTTTGGTGGCAATGGTTCCTCTAAGCTGAGAGACCCCATGACGTTTAAATGTTTTACAATGTTTAGTTTCGACTAGAAGCTTTCATCCTTATAGGCTACATTTAGACTCCCACGCTCTATGACCTTCTTAGAACAAGGGAGGTTATCAACCATCTTATTGTTTAGCAGCATGAACATCTAATCGAACAGCACTGATAATATATCTTCACATCTTTGAGATCTTATATGAGGTCTGTAAAGACATCAACCGCACGAAGGTCAAAAGCAGTTTGAAAATGTGCAGTCACAGTGGAAAGAACTCTTGTGAAACAATTCGTATTTTGGGTGACCCCCTCGGTTTGACAAAACAATGCAGAGAGCTGATCACGGAATTAAATATTCAGTAAATTGTCATCCCAATGTATATATCTTTGAAATTAATGTTTTTAAAAGTATATTACTTATATACTTTATATATTTTATACTGCCCTTTAAATTCAAACTGAATAAACGCCAAGCCAATACAATTGTGTAATCCTAGTTTTAAAGGGACCCTAATGTAAGATTTGGAATATTTCTCTGTCTAGCATTGTTTTATCACTCAGAGGGATTGTGCTAACAACATGAAAATGTTAAGTCTGTGCCTTGTGCATTTTCTGTAATTCACCTTGGACAACACACCAACCCTATTTTACAAGCTGTTCTGAGTTGCAGCCATTTGTGACGTAGAAAATGGAAGCCAATCTAATTGACCAATCACAGGCTCAGGCTAGTATGAGTCAGGCTGTGTTTGGAATCGCCTATTACTACAATTTGACCGAAAATGAGTAGGCAGTATGCCAACAATACATAATATGTGAAATTAGAGTATGGAAAAAGTTACCTGATAACATACTCAAATTTGGCGAAATGTTGAGTAACCAAGAGAGGTTACTAGACGATGCTTCACGCCCCAAAATGCAATTTGGCAATTTCCTTCTAGCTTTGACAGCTTTACAAAAATGCAGGGTTTTGGTCACATGTTCCAATTGAATATACTAACAATATAATCGAATCTTTGTAATAAAAAAAGTAATGTTCCAGATTTCGGTTTGGGTAGTCAGGATGCAGTACGTATTCATTGAGTATGTAGTAGATAGTATTTAAGTAGGAGATTCCGAACACAGCCCATGTTTGAACTACTCTGGCAGTAGTTATGATAATGTTACTACCCCCAGCCAATAACATAATTCAGCTGATGAATGTTAATGAGCAATGGCACACTAGAATAATTCATAATTATAAAATATATCTTTTTTAGTGTTCAAATATTTCTAAATGTGCTTCATAGACACTAAGGAATCACGCAAAAATGTTTGATTGTCTACACTATTTGCCCTTTAAATATGTTTTTTCTTTCATTAATAATCAGTCAGTTCAAAAGAACTGACACACTTAATCATCAACAATATAATATAATATAATACATTTGTATTATATCCTTTATCAATGAACCTCTTTGTTGGATACATCTAATATCACCTATTTGAGCAATAGAGATACAGGAATCTATTGCAAAATACCCAAGGAGAGTGTTTATGAACTCCCTCAGTAAAACTATCTTTTCCCAGTACTGATAAACCAGGCGATTTATTAGGTGCCCAAGCATCATATAATACATCATAAATGGGAATTTATGCTGGACAGTTATATTTTGACTTATTGGCTATATAAGTGTTTGAACATTTACTTGATGATTCACTTGATAACCATATTTGGACCATGCAAATTACCATTAAAGGGATAGTTCCACTTTTTGGGGAATAAGATTTGTCCCTGATTACTCCTAGTAAAAGAGATGATCAATATCAATGTTACGATTGTATGTCCAATAATGACCTATTTAGGTGAGTAGGTAGGTAAATGCAGCCTAACTTAGAAACAATGGCTGTAAACCAGAGGTATCAGCTAGAGGGTTGATTTTACAATTGTCATTCTGTTTTCAAGAGAAAAGCACAATCTTATCCCATATAGAGCTCCAAGCCTGCTCTTCACCTTCTTTGTGAGTGCAAGCACACAAGTCTTAAATAACTTTTCATCTATGGTGAAGTATTTGTAGACTGCAAGACGCTCAATTTGGGCTCCATTTGGGGAGCAAATGTTGGATGCCTTATTATTTAACTTTTTTGCACTTGAGAACAGCATATATTTAGTCTTTGACTCGTTAAAGGGCCCATAATGTAGACAATCATACATTGTTGTGTGATTTCATGTCTATGAAGCACATTTAAAAATATTTGAACACTAAAACATTTTTATAGATATCATTTTGTTAATTATTCTAGGGTGCCTCTGTCTTCCCTTCCAACTCACATGCCGTTTTCAGTAGTGAACGCCCATTGTTCATTAACTTTCATCAGCTGTTCCCCTGCTATTGGCAGGGGGTAGTAACATTGTTATGGCTATGGCAGGGGTAGTTCAAACTTACACATGCTAGCTCGAGTCTGTGATTGGTCAATCGGCTTGGCTTCCGTTTTCTACGTCACAGGCTGCAATTCAGAACAACTTGTAAAATAGAGTAGATATGCTGTCCAAGGTGACGTACAGAAAATGCACAAAGCACAGATTTAACTTTCTCATGCTGTTGGTACAATTCTTCTGAGTGATAAAACAATGCTAGACAAGGAAATATTCCAAATCTTACATTAGGGTCCCTTTAAGAATTAATCTCAGGTTTCTAAGGGATTTCTGTACACAATGAAATGCCCTTGTAAGGTTTGACATTGCCTGTTTTATGGACGGTGCACAAGAAATAATAATGGTATCACCTGCATAGAAATGTACTTTACAGTCTGTCACAGAGAATCATACATATGATTAATATAAAGTGTAAACAATGTAGGACCTAAAATAAAATCACCCCATTCTCTATTGCTACAATGTTGAATTTCAAATCCTTAGCATCTGTGCAGTGTTTACTATCCTGAAACCATCAGTTAAAAGCTCTGATTAGCACAAAATGTATAGTTGATTCGTTTCTACGCTCATATTTCCACTAAAACTACATTCAAATATCTTGTATTAGCCAGGCATCAGTGCAACTTAATGACGTATGTTAACTAACTTATAAATTATTTGGTTAAAGACAGCCCTTAATCAACTGCCTTACCACTCACTTGAAAGACGATTAAGTTCACTCATCCCTATCAACAAAGTTCCTAGTGAGATGACGTTCTCCACGTTCATAAGATGCAGTTTTATGGATGCTGTTTTATGTATTCATACAACGCAAATTACATTTTATGGAGCCTGTCATAAAAGCAGCATCGGAAATAGGAGTTGAACTGGGTTGTGAAAAGTCCAAAGCCATTTAAACATTAACATTATTAGAACAGTTCCAGAATATGTGTTTTAAAAACCTGAAAACGTTAATTTCAGTTTTGTCCGATTTTAAAAAATCCTTTCATGTTCATCTTTGAACCTTACACACTGTGAATTTACATTTGCGAAAAGATGGTTTGGTAGTTTCTAATGACACCAATAGAACAGAATTAGTTTAAATTGATGAAAATACGGCATATATGGCTTTTACCTTAATCTAACATTTGTTTTTCCCTTTTGGGTTCCTTCCACAATATTTCGTCTTATATGCATGTGAGAAATCTACTTGCTCAATATCCTTATCTTCATCAATGTCCAGTAGGGTCTGCTGGTAATGGCTCATCCATTACTGTCAGTGGGAGGAGAGTCTTTTGATGGTACATATAGAAGACAGCACACACCACCTACCAGCTCTGTTGCTGTATAGCTGTACCCTCGCCGGCAATGGGAAAAGGATTCTTTGTCAGTAAAGCTGTTGGGGTGGTAGGCATCGTGTTCTGTGCCGCAGCCGTTGCCACCGTCATTGCCCTTTCCGTTGTCTACTCTCAGGAAAAGTCTAAGAACAATGGTGTTGTCCACCCTACCGCTGGACCGTCACCGGGGACCACCGTCAAACCTCCAGTCACCACTCCAACACCGTCCAATGAACCATGGGACAAATATCGTCTCCCCAAGACCTTGATGCCTCACCACTACAACGTGACCTTGTGGCCCAGGCTCACACCAGATCCAGCCAGCGGCCTCTACATATTCACAGGGACTTCCATGGTGGAGTTCCTGTGTCTGGAGGACACAGATTTGATCCTCATCCACTCTAATAAACTCAACTACACCAGCCAAGGTGGACAAGTGGCCACGCTCACTGGGTTAGGCAGTGCAGCACCTCCAAGCATAAAGAGTGCATGGCTACAGAATAAGACCCAATACCTGGTTCTGCAACTGGACAGCAACCTAATACAGGGACAGAGCTACCAGCTGTACACGGAGTTTGTCGGAGAGCTGGCTGATGACCTAGGAGGGTTCTACAGGAGTGTGTACACTGAGGATGGGGTCCAGAAGTAAGTTGAAGTAATTTTAAAAACACCAGAACCTTGTGCTCTATCTCACATTGATGTATATATATATGTATATATGTATATGTGTGTGTGTATATATATATATATATATATATATATATATTTTTTTTTTAATGTATATGTAATGATGTATATGTATAAAGACATTTTTGCCAACAGCTATTTTATGTTCAGTAAGTACATAAAAACTTCACTTAAAAGGTTACCAAATCCTTCCTTAACTCTGTTGGTTTATGTCTTAGAGTTGTTGCCACCACTCAGATGCAGCCGACGGATGCCAGGAAAGCCTTCCCTTGCTTTGACGAACCAGCAATGAAAGCTATTTTCCACATCACCCTCTACCACCCCCATGGTACCATCGCCCTCTCAAATGGAATGGAAAGAGGTAAGTGTTTTATGAGAATGGTCAATAAATAAACAAAACAAATTAGATGCCAATTAGTTGTCGCACTTTAATGAATAAAATGACTTGACGGTTTTGCAGGGGTTAACCCTATTTGTGAATGCCAAATGCACAGTAAATACAAGTTACCTTTCTCTTTAGAACCAGTGAATATTACAAAGGCTGGCCAACAAGTTGTAATGACAACCTTCGAGCCGACAAAGAAAATGTCAACATATCTTCTAGCGTTCATTGTTAGCGACTATTCATTTATTGGAGAAGAAGTGAATAATCTTTTGGTAAATATTGATTTAATAATTTTATTATAGCCTATTGAATTGTTATTTCTTAATTTTTGCTGTAGACTTTATTATTGGGTTGTATATATTCTGTCTGATTTAAATGATTGTTTGTAAGGTCTGTAATTATAATAATTGACATTGCAGTAAGTGTAATGCCTGTGTTTTTGGTTTTGTGTGCAGATTAGAATCTATGCTAGAAGGAAAGCCATTGCTGCAGGACAGGGCGCATATGCCCTGACTGTCACAGGGCCCATTTTGAAGTTTTTTGAAGGATACTACAATGCTTCCTACCCTCTTCCTAAATCTGGTAAGACATTCTTCCGTACTTCTGCAGAAGTTCAATTTCCTATTATATCTCTAGCAGAGGCCAATTAGATGTTTTTCCATTTATACTTATTGAATAATAAATATATATTTATACATATATTTATTGCCCATGCTACTCAGGGGTTATAATGAAATTGCTTGCAATGTGTTAACCTTTTCCACTATATGTTAATTGAGAAAAGTAACATTTTGACATTGTACATTTCCCATGTTTTTGCATTACGTTATTTGTAATCGCATATACAGTATTTTGTTTTATAATTTGCTGACCATTAAACATGTCTATTAATCTATCAATTTTGACAGGGTTTTTTCAGATTAGAATTCCATATGATTTCTGAGTCTTGCTTCCGTTAACCTGATGTTTAGACTTTGATTTTTTGAGTTTTAAATGAAACATGTATTAAGCTTAAGCTCCAAATAGTCACTGCTTATAAGTTTGAAATAGCCAAAGGACACTGTGCTTAGGAGTTAATGCTGACATAGGTATTGGTTATTGACAAACTGGAAACCAGGAAACATAATTCTCTTGTTAATCGGAAAGCCCCGTAAACCTATTTCAATAATTTATTGTCAAATTATAATCACTTCAGGACACAATGAGTTGGTTCCCTCTTCATAAACATTAATGCTGAAGAATATATGGTTATATGACTTGGACAGCTAATAATAATGGCACCTTTTTATAACCAGATTTTTCACAATTGTTTGCTCATGAACAGACCAGATAGCACTGCCTGACTTTAATGCTGGGGCAATGGAAAACTGGGGTCTCATCACCTACAGGGAGACTGCCTTGCTCTATGATCCTTTGTACTCCTCTAATTCCAACAAGGAGAGGATAGCCTCAATCATCTCCCATGAGCTGGCACACATGGTAGGACCCCAATCAACCTGTTAGGTCGTTCTCAGTTGGCTAAAATCCGCAGGATATCCATAGAATACATCTTGGAGAATACACTAAGCCTAACAGTTTAACCTGATTTAAGTTTGTTTCTCATATCATTTGTCACACTGTATTTTCATGTGGCACCTAATCACATATATTGATAAGTATTCTTTGAATTGTAACTGTTAGTGGTTTGGCAACCTGGTAACTCTGAGATGGTGGAACGACCTGTGGCTGAACGAAGGCTTTGCCTCCTATGTTGAATACCTCGGAGCTGACCATGCTGAACCAACTTGGAACATGGTAAATAAATGTGTAACCTTTTGAAAATATTGGCAAAATTAAACAGGAAATAATGAATAAATGGATGAATAGAGATGATCAATTATCAATACAGTCTGTGTAAACTAAATATGAATAGTTCTGCATAATATTAAAATTGACAAATTCAATCTTTTGTTGTTCCTCTTCAATCTCCAGAAAGACCTGATAGTGCTGAATGACGTCCACAGGGTGTTTGCCGTGGATGCCCTGGCCTCCTCTCACCCCTTGTCATCCCTAGAGGAGAATATCCAGAGACCGGAGCAGATCAGCGAACTCTTTGATGCCATCTCTTACAGCAAGGTATCATCAAAGTACTGAATCTTGGTAATCCTGCAATACTGGCAGTTGTATTTTACTGATCTAAAGTTGTATTGCAAGGTTAACTTAAAACATGGTGTCACTTTACCCTCTAATGAAAATATCACTTACGTTGTGTCGCCTTCCTTGTGTGTTCACTTTTCCAGGGAGCGTCAGTGCTCAGAATGCTCTCAGACTTCCTGACTGAAGACATCTTCAAACAAGGACTCAGTGTAAGAACAGAGCAGTTACTTCCATAATACCATTAATGAAGACTACATTCACTCCCAAAGTGTCCATGTACAGTAAGAAAACGTTCATGTATTTTGTACCATTGCTGAATCAGTAATTTTCTCTTTGTTCCTTCAAAACAGACATACCTCAATACTTTTAAATATGATAACACAGTTTACACAAACCTATGGGACCATCTCCAGATGGTAAGATGCCTTTTTCATATTTGTGTTATTATAAACAAATTTCTCAAACAAGAATAAACATACAGTATGTCTTTAAGGAAACAGTATTCATTTATTTAAGTGTTTTCAACATTTAGAAAGAGGTACATTTAGAAAGTCATATTAGTGAATTCTTGTACTTATCCTATTCGTGTCTGTCTTTCCTGTCTTAACAGGCAGTGACTTCCAGTGACATACGTCTTCCTTCTACAGTTCAAGACATTATGAACAGTTGGGTGCTCCAGATGGGCTTCCCTGTGGTTACCATAAATACCGCCACAGGAGAACTATCCCAGAAACACTTTCTTTTGGACCCTGATTCAGAGACGTTGGTTCCACCGTCTGCCTTCAAGTAGGTCTACAGATTGACCAGGCGAGAGAATACCAGGGCGTTGTTTCTATAATTGTTACCTTTATTATTCAAAAATATCATTCTCCTGTAACCTGTACTGGTGCAATACCAAAATAAACATGGCAAGAGTGTAGAAGTTTCCATTATCATATTTTATTTTCTCATACAGTTATGAGTGGAAAGTACCAATAAAATGGATGAAAACTGCCATACCACAGGATCCAACATGGCTTTCTGCCAAAACAGGCATGTCAAATTGAGCAGACTACAAGCATTTTGACCTGATGTTTTCTTTAAGATGCACATTCTATCCCAACCTTGTTACCTGACAACTTGAATTGTTATGTCTTTCACTTTTTTTAACTAATTAATCTCTCTCTTCCCTGTGATACTCATGCAGCCGATAACATGGCAATGAAGGTGACAGAGAAGGATTGGGTTCTGGCTAACCTTAATGTGCCTGGATACTACAGAGTTAACTATGACCTGGCCAACTGGGAACGTCTCCTCACAGTGCTGAGCACCACACCCCAGGTAAACACTACACTACAGGGTTGACAGTTTAATAACATGATTATTGAGGGATTAACGATATCATCACAATACCTTTATGATAGTGAGGAAAATATTAGCATCAAAACAATATGCTTGGTTTTAAATGTTCTAAATGCCATAATTTATTTCTGGTGAGTGAATTGAAATAGGCATCACCTATCATGCCTTATCAAAATGTATCTATGTGTGTGTGGAGATAATATATGCGTTAATGTATGTTGGGTAATAATGCTGGCCATCTGATTCAGTCTATTCCAGTTATTAACAGAGCTCAGCTGGTGGACGATGCTTTTAATCTGGCAAGGTGAGAGTTTTGGCATTTGGAATGTGATATGTTTCAGCCAACAAAATGGGGAAAGACAACAATGGCATAATGCAATTATGAAATGAATATCACATTTAAACGGAACTATGTTTTCTGGCGACATGAACCAGGAAATTTAAAAGGAGAAAATAGGGTTAATTTCAGGGTGTGCTTTTTAAATCAAAAGCATCATGTCGTTTTTACTGGACTCTGTTATCATGTTCACTTTTTACTTTTTAAATGTACATTTTAGTTTAATATTTGATCAATTTCTTAATTTGTTTGATTGTGTTTTACATTTATGTAAGATGCAATACTTCTGATGTGTTCTATAACATTTTGAATACACCTTTTATTTCCTCAAGGGCGAATATCATCAGTACAGTGTTGGCCCTGAGAACAACCAAGTTCCTCATTGGAGAAACAGAGTATATGCCATGGGAGTCTGCTCTTGACAATCTGGATTACTTCTACCTTATGTTTGACCGCAGTGAAGTCTATGGGCACATGCAGGTTGGAATCCTTTTGAAGAAACAATGGTCAAATGTGTTCTTGTGACAATATGCTAAAAATAATAAAATAAAGTTCTAATTTCTGACGATCCTTCCTTTTTCCACAGGCTTACCTGAAAAAACAGGTGACACCACTGTACTTGCACTTCAAAAACATTACTTTAGATTGGACAAAAGTACCCGATGGCCACATGGACCAGTATGTACAAGTTCTTGTCAAATGTGAATTTATTTATTTTTGTGTTCTAGATATTCACTTGATTTTAAGGATTTCTCTAACTTAAGCACACTATCACCTGTCAAGTGTTTACCTTGCCTGTCTACTTGTCTCATTCATTACTTTCCCCTTTTCATGAGGCTGAATAATTAATCCCTTTTTATGAGGCTGAATAATAAATCCTTTTTATGAAAAACAAATCAATTTCAGCAAAATTGGAGATGGAACCATATAACTCTAAGCTAACATGTTCTTGTTGTTGTTGTGTCAAGACTCGGTAATAAAGCTATCTATCTATCACTGGTATTTCCTTTCCTCAGGTACAATCAGGTTAATGCTATCCGTGTAGCATGTAGCACAGGCATAGAGGAATGCCAGACTTTGACTCAATCCTGGTATAAAATGTGGATGAACAACTCAGACATTAATCCGTGAGTTACAACAAAAGTCAAACACTTAAGCATACAATTTGTAGACATTTCCCTGTATTTGAAAAAGAAAAAATCTGAATGATTCTTTGGGTATTCTCTTAGTATAAACCCAAACCTGAGGTCCACGGTATACTGCAGTGCTATCGCTGCAGGAGGAGCTGCCGAGTGGGAGCACGGCTGGAAGATGTTTGAGCAAGCCTCTATTGCTATTGAGTCTGACAAATTGCGTGCTGCTCTGGCCTGTACCAAAGAGCCCTGGCTACTGAACAGGTAGGTGTGTAAAAAAACTCAGACCAGACAGGTTTCATGCTTAGAAACATGTGGTACACCAATATGTTGGTTATCAGCAGTATCATGTGTTTTGTCTTGACATCATGTAAAATTAGCTTTTTTACCATTACAAACAGGTGGCACCTAAGCTGGCAATTAGTACAATTTCTTACAAATACTAGTGTTGTCTTTGGAGAAACTATGGCGCTCAATAATAATTTGAGATGCTTCCTTATCAGGTTCTCCCTGTCTACATTTACATTAAGCAATTTCTTGATGCCAATGGGGGTGGTATTTTAAAGTTGTGTTCTTTCCACAGGTATCTGGAGTACACTCTGAATTCCACCCTGATCCGCAAGCAGGATGCCACCTCCACCATAGTTTATATTGCCAGCAATGTTGTGGGACAATCACTTGCGTGGGACTTTGTAAGGGCCAGATGGCAGTACATCTTTACTCAGTGAGTAGAATATCTAACTGGAAGTACATTTTTACTCACTTCAATTAATTACACATTTTAATTCAGTTTTGATAGTTTGACATAAATCTTTCAGCACTGATGAATTAACATGGACACTTTTACATTTTTATTAATGATTTTTCTAAAAACAATAGTTTACATCATTAGAAGTTTTACTTACACTATATACATCTACAAACTTGTGTTTTTGTCTTTTATAATCACAGGTATGGTGGTGGATCTTTCTCATTCTCCAACCTCATCAGCGGCGTGACCAAGAGGTTTTCAACAGATTTTGAGCTCCAGCAGGTAACCTGTCATTAACCGATGCAGAGGGTAGAAACCTGTCCACAGCTAGTGGCTGCTGCCTGCTGAAAATTAGACAAACATAAAAGATTTAATCTTTAATGAATGAATCACCTTTTTCAATGTAAAACCTCAGTTTGCCTGAATGTTGTTTTGCTTTGCTTTGGTAGCTAAAGCAGTTTCAGGCAGACAACGCAGACGTTGGATTCGGCTCAGGGACGTTGGCAGTGGAGCAGGCCATTGAGAGGACCAACGCTAACATCAAGTGGCTTGCAGAGAACAAGCAGTCAGTCATGGAATGGCTAAAAGCAGAGGCTACTGCACCATAAACAGAAATCAACACCATGATAGCTGGTTATTTATTTATAGTTTACAAAAGACACATTAGTGGTTAGACCTTTTTCTTTACACTGCTTAACCTTAGATGGGCAAGCAAGAATTTGAATCAAATAGGCTATTATTTGAAGTTGCAAAATCTTATTTTTTATATTAAATAAAATTATCTTGTCTGTCAAAATGTATTTTTATTTTGGTATGTCTGCTAGATAAAACTATAAAGAAGTTGTATTTTGGGAATGCCATATTTACGTAAATTACATAGTTAGATATTTAAATTTGCTCACTTATAAATAAATTAATTAATTAATATGTAATTTTTTAAATAATACATAAATTAATATCTTAATGTTTTCTGTAATTTCTTGCCTGATATGACATAACTTTGATCAAAATTATGATACATTTTTTTATTTTATAAAGACATATTAGCACATGCTGGGAAAAAATACTGAGTGTACTCATTGATAGTTCTTTACTGATTAATTTTAAATGCAGCAACACATGTCTTAATCCAAGATTATGAACAGCTAATACCTAAATATCTAATGTATCTAATTTAGATGTTATTATATGGGGTCATTATTGTAGCACAACTATTTGCAAATGCGTGTGGAGAGTTGTGTATCTGTATCTCAATCCGTGAGTGCGTAATCAGGTTTGTGAGTCTATAAAAAAATATCCATCTGTATTCAGATTTGCAAGTGTATTGAGAGTTGTATATGTGTAGACAAATCTGTGAATGCATGCATAGATCTGTAAATGTGTAGACAAATCGGTAAATAGTATGTGGATATTAATGGCTAAAAGTCTAAGTATTTTGCTGCAAGAGCTTAAAACACAGACAAGCATAAATTGCAAACTAGAAATGCATTTCCCTGCGCAAATGCGATGTGATGCATCGCAGTTATTGGACTGACCGCCTTAGCGCGCAGAACCTACCCCTGCAGCACAAGCGGACTGCGGTCCAAACCCTGT
>JAVQIZ010164779.1:0-15849 GCA_036023535.2 Galaxias brevipinnis
CCGTTTACATTTAAATGCTGTTTAAATTGCCGTGCGGTAACTTCAGGTGCATTCTGAATGTACAGGGTGACACGCTGGCCCCTACAGTATCAAGCTCCACTGCGTTACAACAAGCACAGCCATGGCGGGCCTGCTGCCCACTGAGAACAACCGGCCCCGTCCGTTAGCATCAGACTGACGAGGGGGGCTGGGATGCAAACGGTCCCAGCCTGAGGAATGGTGGGTGGCACTGGGCCAGCACTGTCCTCGGGGCACTGGGGAGCGGCACTGTGAAAAGGGAGCGGAGGCCAGGCACGGTGAGGTCCAGAGTACGGCCAGCGCGTTGAGCCCTCGTTAATACAATTACTCTCTCAAATTAACAGGCCCCCGCGGTCGACGCCCGAGACGAGGTAGACAAGCGGGGGGGGGGGTGGGGTGGCTGGCTGGCTGAGACCCTGGTATCTGTGTGTGTGTGTGGTCGGGGAGCACCGCTGCAGGTTCTACGCAAAACAACACTCCCATCAGGCAGCGTGGCGTCAGCACAGGAACTCCTAGGGGAGCGTTAGATATGATCCAGCCTGTCACCCACGAGTCGGGGGTCCACTTCGTCGCTGCCTGCGAGGGCAGAACGCAGCCGGGTCGGCTGGAACGAACTCAGCGGGTCAGAGGGCTCCAGGGTGGCGAGACCAAAACATTTACTCTCCGCGGAAAAACTGTAGGCTCTGCCTTGACCAGGGGTGTGATGCAATTACTAGAACGAAGTAGCAATGAACTTAACTGCAAATCTTCCATGCCTCTGACCACTCAATAATCACATGAAGACGAAACCACATAGGCAAATGGGGCCCATTCAAACACAGAGGTATGCACGGGGCATTTTCTAGGCAAATCTTTTTTGTTATCGTTGCGGCTTTTTTCCTGGCAAACACTACAAGGGGTAGCTCTTTGAATTTGTTTTGAACTACATAACAGGGACTTAAGTCGAGAAGTTAGCCTGTGTTTTCAAGGCAGCCAGGCTACAAGCTTCTTTAATGATCCCCAGAAGCAGTTTCATTTGGCAACCAAACGCAGGTTTCAATCCAGGCGGGTTGGCACCAGCTACTGTGTTACAACCAAAATAGACTTAGTAGACGAGACTCTGATTCGGATAATTGGACGAGCTGTCTAATTGAAACGACACGATGAGCATGCACCTTCTTTTTACTGAACCATATCAAATATGGGAACATCGCCTACATGTTTGCTTAAAGCCAAGTCAGGTCATTTCAAAGGCATCAGCCCTCCTCCTAGTCAAATGGAGAGGCCACACACTCACATGGCCAAAAGGCTCTCCAGTAAATGTCACCCGACGCAACCTCTGTATCGCCTCTCAGAGCTGGGCCTCCGGGACACGAAGAGACTACTAACCGCGCTACACGCCTGGCCCACGGAGACAGAGACGACGCCCTGTGTTTAACATGCTCTTTCTCTGTCTGCGGCGGTGTTTTTCCATGGTGGACTTCCCCCGTCCTTACATAACACCACCACAGACTGGGCTATTCTGTGGGGGTGAGGAGGACCATAGGGAAGCGCAGACAGAGAGTAAAATATTAATGAAAGGGTGAATTAAAGATTGAAAAGGAGGCCTGCTGGGTTGGACCGTGCTGTTACATGCAGAGAGGCTCTGCGGCCTCTAGTGTTTTCACTTAGATTAGTCGGCTGGGCGGGTGAACAGGCCAGGAGGGGAAGTCGTGTGCAGGGAAGGACCACCACTGATATAACATGGAACCCAGACTCCCTCCAATTCATGGAGGGCACATGGAGCAGAACGAGGAGCTGGAAATAGGAAAGCCAATCAGCCATATTGATCTATGTGGTGTGCCTAGCCCTTTTCCCGACATCATCAGTAGAAAAAAAAGCCATAGATAAGATATGTCTAATGATGTCACAATTTATCATGCAGTGGATCAAGTTGTTCTTTAATTGTACATAAAGTAGCCAATTTAATCTTCCTGAAAAAAAGCCTAACAACCAGATCCCTAATTTAAGGCTTGACTTACTATAACATTGCCCGTCTTTTCATGCAAATAGACGTTGGTTGGCTTTTTGAAAACAAAAGTGTTAAATATACCAATGTTACTACGTTTGCTACTCTTCAGTTGGCCCTTGCCATGTTTCACTCTGACACTGAATCCTTTGTTTGGGAAAAACAATATAATTACTGGGCTAAATATTTAATTCAATATCAAAACAGTGGTCTCAAAATCATTTTGGCAAACATGTTCCTACTGTGCAACTATCCATGCATTAATGGTGGACTGGGGTGGGTTGGGAGGGGCTTCCCAGTCTTTGCATGTCCCTCTGGGCTGCAGCCTCTGCCACCGTGCGAGGCAGCACAGGACCAGTGTAGCTCCACACGGGATCAGCACTCCCGCTCCGTTAGCCTGATCCGAGTCATGGGGCTCGCATGCTGACTTGGCAGGCAGCACCAAATTATTGAGCTGGTTCTAAAGGACCGATCTGCAGGAAGCTGCCAGCTCTCATTTCTCTTCCCCTGCTGCATATTTCAGTGACCCACGCTCCTCCTGACCTATTTCTCTGTTTATGTTGTGTTGTCACCGACGTGTCTGGTGTGTCTGGATTTTGGGATGGGACATGCAGAAGCAACAGAGGGAGTTGCATGTCCGTTGTCTGGTGGTGCATAATGCTTTTACTTTGGAGGAGTGATTGGGAGTGCGATTATACAGCACAAAATAAATCTTAATCAAACTACCTTGCATATGTTTTGGTGATCAAAAATAAAAGGGATGAAGTTTGGCTTTACAACTACCTGAGGTCATTTGTCAAACCACAATATATCACTCTTTAGAATGCAACTCACGGTTGATACACAACAACAAGCCCATACAATGACCCTGGGGCCTATACTACGAATGTAGGTTAAACTACTCTGATCCAACTCGGGGTTAACACGAAACTCGGAGTTGACAAACTTTGATTGTCCAAATGGGTATTAAACGGTACCACAACGGTGACTAAGAGGTATGTTAGTTAAGTCGGTGTTAACTCCATGGAGTTTGTGCACGTTCACATAAAAGGGGTGCGGTTGACAAGGTAAGCAGATATTTTGGCCAATGGCTCATGCTTCGTATTTTTGAACACCAGAAGACAGCACGCTGATAATGTCAGGATATGAGTAGTTTAAATAAGTGTTAACGGCTAAATGTTGGCAGCGCATTGCAGAGAGTAAAGTTGTAACAGTATTCTTGTCGTAAATGCATGTTTTTGCAAAGCTACGGTCAGTTTTACTCTCCCAAATTTTCTATCCTCTATGACATAGAATTTTAACCAATGTGTCCTATTTTGCATTACGGACACTTGTTTCATTTATAATTAAGATGAACAGGATACATAAAATAATATGTATTTATGTGAAAACAATTAGTATTAGGCTATTAAATTATAGCCTACACATGGGCTACTCCCTAAAGCACATATGAATGACATTCTATCAATCAACTCCAGCTAAAAGCGCATTTGATATTAGGCCTATAGGATGTTGTGCTTTTTTAATTAACTGTTAAGGTAAAGGATTTTGTAGTTAGAACAATACACTTTTTGTAAGATTACTTAGAGCTTTATAGCCTATACATTAAAACTTAGGCTATATGTTGTAAAACCAAGTGTTAATTTGAATGAAATAAACAACTGTCGACAAAAAAACATATTTGTGTCCACTCCAGCAGTTTTACAACGCTTTATGCAGCACAATTTTCCCGATTACAGCGTCATAGAGCGCTTAACATCTAGTTTACCGCGAGCATAAACTTTTCGGAGCAGTTTAGAGATGCGGCGTCAATTGCTATGACAACATACCTCAGGTAAAACCTACCCACCTTTTATAGTATGGGTTAAATCGGGAAGTTACCCTCAACGTCACAAAGTTACTCCCGAACTTACCGGGGTAAGTCAGTTACCTCGCTTCGTAGTATAGGCCTCTGGTCTCTTGCAAACTGTTGTTTGACCAAAAGTGATAGCGGCACAAAAAAACATGTGGCGTCCATAAAACACAGTGTAGGAGCCATGTTGCTATTACAAAACACAAGGTATTTTCCAAGGCGTCATGGTACAGAGGATATTTATACATGCAGCATCTCCATAGCCACCTCGGTGATGGGTTAGTAAAATCAATTCCCTTGATCGGCAATTTCCATCCAAGAGTATCTAGTCCTCTCACTATGGATACAAAAACTACGAGACAAGAAAATTATCGCCATGCTGGCAGGGCCCCTATGGTTGCACCTTGTGTGAAGTGGTTGTATAACAAAATGATTAGTTACATGGGGAAATAAATGAATGCAACTTCTGACCACCATCAAAAATGCAATAAGTCCTTTGTGCTCATTTTTACAAAAGTTTGGATCCTGCGGTTTCAAAGAACCCAGTAAAAGTAAAAACTAACTAAGAGGTGTAGAGCAATTAGGATACTAAGCAAAAGGCTAAGTCCATAGTAGCTAAATGACAGGACATTAAGACGGTCCGTAAACTAGAAATAAAATGTTGTGGCTTACTTAGCTCTGTGACTTGGGCTTACAGTAAACAGACAGTAAAATGTTATGAAACTACATCAATGCCATGTTAATAATCCACCATTACTGATAGCACTGGAATGAGATGGTGGTTACATATTACCAGCCTCCACAATTAACCTCTGTTCCATATTCATTTCTCTCATGCAACAGCAATGGCCTACATGGTCATTTTCTTTCAGGTGTACAACTGTTCTTAACAAACAGTTAACAAACAGAGTGGCCATTCATTAATTATTCTCTCAATATTATTGTTGACTGTCCACATGCATGCCAGTTACTCTCTCTATTAGGCCATGAGCAGTTTTGCCAATCTTAATAGCTAACACTCCACACGTACTATGCCTGTTAGCATTGACAACTGTAACTACGAAACAGATGAATAGTCATCAGCAGTCTATGCCACTGCATACTGACGCAGCTACCAACTGTACATTACTGTAAACTACAACGATTTTATATCCTAGGTACAAATTAGGATGGATCAACAGCACTTCAAAGGGATTATGGAAGAAACTCCCATAGAGAGTTCAGTCTGCAATTTTGTATGACTTGTTATCAAATAAACATATTACATTTAAGCATGCCATCAGTAAATGATAATTCCTCTCTTTAAACTACTGAATGCATTTTTATATGACTATCCAAAGTCAAAGGAAAAACATCGCAGTCGCTCCACAATCAAAATGTAGGATAAATGTCTGAATGCCACGACGATATGGTATTCTTCCCGTTGTGAGGAACCAATCGTGATGGGATTCGGGACATGCAACAAACTCAAGTTGGGAAAGGAGAGAACATTGGCTGGAAACGGGCAAATAATTTGAATACCTAAGCGTTTGCTTGTTGTTTTATTTACAGTAGGCCTAAATGCCATTAGTCGATGATGGCACAGGATGTGATGCTGCAAAGGCTAATAGTCAGTAACAGCGGTACTGGTAGGTTAGGACATTACCACCTGGTCTTACATTTTTGTCACGAGAGCAAAATCTGCCAGTACTGCTAGCCACATACATTAACCAGACATCTAAAGAGGTTAATTGGCTATCGGTAATCCAAGTTGTAGACAGTCCCCGTTTTCTCTGGTGACTAATGAAAACCACTATTTGATAAGCAGCCATTAGCTCGCTTGGTTGTCTTACCTGTTCTGTAGCTTGGTAGCGGGGCACCTTCAGCCGGCAAAAATGCCGACATAAGAATTCCAGTTGCCAAAAACAAAACACGTCCATGACAGGTCTCCATCCTTCTTTAGCTTATCTTGCTAGAAAAATAGCTAGATTCGTCGTCAACTGTGTTAGCTACCAAAAATGTAAAAACTATGAAACTAAAACAAATGTTCGATTCATTGGTTCTAGTAAAAATAACTACAAAGTGCATTAATAAACTGGCATAGTAAACATTTTTTTCTGCGATATCTTAGCCAGTCGTTAGCTAGCTATGTTAGCCAGCTAACGCACTAGCTTAGCAAGTTAGCTAGCGTTAGCTAACAGGTTGAGCAACCGATAGCAACAACGCTATAAATACCTTTAAAATACCATTCTCGATGTCCATAAACCTCCCAGAAGATCTAATACCTTTTATGAACAATCTTATGATAGTTTACGTACTTTACTGGCAATTCGATATACATAATAATTGACCAACAATCCAAACTGTCAGACAACACCTTTCTCCAAAGCGCCATGTTGCTACAACGTCACATGGGGGCGTGAATATTCCGCGATGGACTGACTTCAACGAAAACTAATCCCAACCCTTAATTACTGGAAGTTTTATGAGACACGGCCAATCACTATCCCTCTTTATAATCAGTCAGTAATTTGCAAACTTGTAAGAAATACCGATCTTCATTGTTATTATTGAGTTTAACTCATGTGCAAGGGTATTAGACAACCGTTTTCAAAAAGATTTATGGCAGCGTGCTGGTGTGTTAACATTACACGTTTTACGACAATTTAAGTCTATCATTAGCCTATTTCTGTTGGATTTGCTGGTTTTAATACGTATACACAAACTGTACAAAATGTCTCCCAAATTCAAAATAAACGTACTATCAGTTAGAGCATTAGTTGCAGAAAAAAAATGCTTACTGGTTGATATTATAAAAAAAAAAGATATGCCCTCTTTTCGGACCTCGAATAAAGCAAAGAGCAGGATACATTTTTAATGCAGGAAAAGCTCCATGCCATACAGTTAGGTGAGTCAAGGTGTGGATGGAGAACAACCAAACCCTGTCTTGGCCAGCCCAATCTTTAACACAGCTAAACCAGTTGTCTCTTCATTTTTTTCAGAGTTGTTTATATCTACACACACACACACACACACACACACTCACATCACTCATCTACACACACACACACATACACTTATAATGACAAAATGTTTATCCACCCAACCATAGACCTATGTCTGTGAACTGTGGCTCTTTTGTTCAATGCACTCTAAAAAATGCTAGGTTAAAATAAATCCAAAAAGGGTTATTTTGATTACCCAGTAATGTTTTACCATAAAGGGCCTGGGCCATAGGGTTAATCTATCATAGCAGGATCATCTGTTAGATTTAACTGGACAAATATTTACTATTTTGCTGGCCATACATACTAGTTAACAATGTTAGTGGTTGTTATGGCACACATTAATCGGCAATACAACAATATGTGTATTGTGTATTATGTGTATTCTCCTCTAAAGTCAAGATTATTTATTTCTAGGGTCTGATCCTCAATTACAAACCTCACAATAATTGGAACATGGTTTAACTATTATTATAAACCTGCTCCAGGTTGTCATATAAATCCAACAATTGACCCAGCCAACAGAACGGTGTAATTTAAAAAACAAATATTTGTATACAAGGGCAAACCGGAAATGCAAATAAGTTTAGCTTCTAAAGATATCTAATATCTTATCTAATCAAAATAATCATGCAATTTTGGAAAGGTTCAAGTGGATTGTTTTGCATTGCCTATTTCCACTTACAAGAGATAAAAGGGAGGTTTCTATATTTTACCTATTTATCAAGTTACGAGACAATAGTTATGAAAAGATGTATCTGCTCTGATTCACTGATGAAGGGGGAGGCGTTCTGCAGGGAGAGGGGATTCTCCTAGGGTTTGAGGATTCATACATCACGTGCCTTTTGCACTTGCACTCTGGATTACAAGGCAGCAGGAAAGCAGTGTTGGTTTAGGCACAGACCAAAGAGAGTCAGGATTATCTGCATATCAGAGCCCCAGTGAGAGTGGACACATCACCCGACACAAGGTTGGTACCAGGCTTTTGCAAATGTTGATATTTGCTCTTAGAACAGGAGGTTATCATCATTGTGTATGTGTACCTACTGTAAAACAGATGTGTCCAGGAGACTCAACAGTAAAACTAGCTGATTAAATTAAACTTTTACTTTTTGTGTTGTATGGCAAGCCACTAAAAGACATTATCGTTTCTAATTTACTTCCCATAAATCTGACAATACCAAAATGTCTGTCAACTTCAAGATGAGGACAAATGGAAAAGTGACCCTAAAGCTCCTGTGCAACCCACTCGGTCTGTTTGTCCCTTGACAGGCGGCACTGTTTCCTCTCAATGAAACACCGACGTCTCCGTTTTAGTTACTGTCTCTCTGTTCACCTCGTGTGTGAGTAGGTGCTCTTGTGTCCCTCAGGCACGGATCACCATGGCATTTGCAGGGATGCTGAGAGACGAGGACATCAGGGCAGCAGTAGAGGCTTGTCAAGGTGAGCAGGGCTATATACACCAGCGCTCTGCCACTGATACTGTGCCTCCACTCCCACTCCCCTGGGGGCTTGATACCTCCTGTGAGGGGGAATTGAGGCATCCTGTAGCCAGGCAGCCAGGGGGCTGGGGAGCAGTTGCCACCCAGAGACAAAAGTGTTTATGCTGCAGAGCGTTCAGAGAGAAAATACCAAATCACACCAACCATGCAATACTTTCATCCCACCAGCGCTTAATTATTTATCTGAGTATTACATCTGCTTCACAGGACAGACATGGCAAGCCAGTCTGCACAGACCCAAATGTCATTGCCTGGGTACATTCTCCTCAGGACACTGTTCCTCTTGAATGGTCGTTGGCATCGAGAGGCTACTTAAAATCCATGCAAATCATTCTTGTCGATCTTCATGAAATAGATAGTGATTGTGTTGTGTGTTTTATCTGACACAAGCAGAGCAAGTGGCCTCATTTTTACAGATCTTTACGCTCGAGTTAGCGTTTGTTTCCCAGGGCTGATGGCTGAGCGTCAGAAGGTTTGGATTACATAATATAAGATTCTCGACTAGTTTACAATAAGGAGGGACTCAGTGACAGGAAGAGCTAGAGGCTGTGCATTGGATAATGTCAGTCATAGTAAAATGAAAGTCAGTTGAGCGCATGAGCCAATGTGACATCTCTCTATTCATCCCCTCTCTCACTCTGTCCCTCTTGTCATTCCCCGCAATTTCTCACTCCCTTTCCAACCCCACTAATATCCCGTCCTCTCTCTTCAACCCTCCATAGCTCCAGGCACATTCGACTACCATGCCTTCTTTGCGCAAGTGGGTCTGAGCGGCAAGCCGGAAACGGACGGCCAGAGGGTGTTCACTGTTCTGGATCAAGACCAGAGTGGATACATTGAGGAAGAGGAGCTCAAGTAAGGCAGGGGCCCTAGGACTGGAGGGAGAGAAGGGGGGAGGGATGGTGGCTCACTGGTTGGCAACCGTAGCTGTATAAAGGTCTCTTGCAAAAATTGCCTTTACGTTTTAACCTAAAGGCTAAAATGGTGTGCAATACAAACTGATATGGCATATTCACACCAGAGTCCTAGTGATGGCAAATACAGTTCCCAATTCATATTTATTTTAATTTTTTCTGCAACTTAGGCTGTTCCTCCAGAACTTCTTGCCAGGGGCCAGAGAGCTAACTGTGGCCGAAACTAAGACCCTGCTGGGCGCAGGAGACATGGATGGAGATGGCAAGATTGGAATGCAAGGTATAGTATCCTCATTCATTGCTTTTACGAGGTCCCTCAGTCCGCTCAGCCTGCACTCTCTGAGGGGAGCTGTCCACCCCTAGTACTGAAATTAGCTTTTGGAACAATGGAAAAGACTAAGCATTATAAATATTTCCAGATATGTTCTACAACACTTTCCTACAATTTATCCTAGGTTTAATTATAATGTTGGCGAGAATGTTACAAGTTCATTTTTTTTTCTCTTCTTTGCAGAGTTCTGTGCTCTGCTGAAATGAAGCTCCGTTTCTCATCAGGATTAGGCTTTCTCCTTTTCATTGCTCTCATTTGAAATTTTTAGCGCTGTATGGAACCCACTAATTATCTGGATTGTTGAATGAAGGGACATACTTTACAACCTCAGCGATTCTCCACAAGCTTGCCTGAATGCTTACCTGCTACAGTCCTTGTAGGCGGACAGACAACAATTGTGGGGAAAAGTGTGGGTTTAATAATTGAGTATTTGCAATTATGTAATAAAACATTTCAAACCTTATTTACGTGAAGTTTACTGGATTATTTGCAATGCTATGTGATATGTCACAATATAAGTGATTCATCCTTACACTAGCATCTATATACAGAAAGCCATCATGATGATTTAGCACAGCCCACGGGCAGAGCATGCTCCATTCTCGATGTATAAGAGCGAGGGAGATGCTCTGGCGTGCATTTACGTAGCCACTGACGAGGCCGGAGGTGTGCCAAGTGAGCGAATCACAGTGATACTTGTCAGAATAGCCCCTTACAATGATGACAATACTTTGCAATTGACTTGACAATACACCAGAAGAATACAACCAACCAGTATTCTGCTCTATTATTAATTTTTTCTCATAAGAAAACTTCTAGGTTTTCATCGAATAAAAATGTTATAAATTGAAAGGTTTATTACTTCTTGGAATTTCTTAATGTGAAGAAAAGTAATTCTGTTGGGTATTTCAGAGAAAAATTATGCCCAATACATATAGGTAGATTGAAGAAGACTGAGCAGTTTTAAATTGTTTTCAACTGTGAACTCAAAACACAACCATGAATTGTACATTCATGAAACGTTTAATATTCCTAATCAAAAAGTATTCGTGTTCAAACCTTAATGTCAAAGCAATTTCTCTGCGTAAAACTGTGTTTTTGATTTTTTTTTTTTAAGTCTAACATCTCTCTTATGTCGAAAAATAAACAAATACCTTTATTGCATTATACTAGTTCAATCATTTAATGATTAGCCGATTGATCACTGTTTATTGGATGCCATTTAGTGATAGGATAAATAAATTGAGCAAATAAACAGTTAAATCTGCTGCCCCCTCAGCTATTTTATTAATGGGAAGGGAAGCCCAGTACGATTTGGGCCAGCCTCACATGGGGGTGTCCCCCGGTTTCGTGGAAGGATTTGCAATGGATAGCTTTCACGCGCTCGATTAGAGGGATCTGCTGTGCAGGTTTCTTTTGGACTGCAGTGTGGTCAATCTGACAAAGTGCCGGGGCAAACTGACACTGCAACACCAGTTCTATGAATAGCACTATGTTACATCAGCATGACACTTAGGCAAGGAGAGTAAATACTTTGGTCTGTTTCGGCTTGGGTTCCCTTAGCGATCGTAAAGGGAAATGCTTAACATGAGAGTTTAGAATATTTAATAAAAATAAATGTTAATTACAAATAATGTAGCATTTACAATGATGCCAATGAGAGACATTTGTTTCTGCAAATTGGCGTAGCATTAAGACAATGTTTTGCAGTCTAACAATGACGGGCAGTCCAGTGAGCTATACAGGCAGTTGCACAAGGGCGAGTAACAACAATGTAATGCAACTATAAACAAACATGTAGGCCTTTATAAATGTATAAATAAAAAATGCAATGTACAAGCGTGCTACACTCAATAAATGTGCAATGCTATCGGCCTAGTGCAAACAAACTATAGTTCAGAGGCAGAACAGTGCTGCCACCTCGAGGAGAATTATTTAGAGCCATGGGGTATTTGCTGTGAAGATGCAGTCTCTTATAACATGAGTTACTGTAGCCCATACTGTCCAGTTGTGACAAGTGAAATTAAACTAAACAATTAGCCTATAAAACCTTTACATTTTGAAAACTTTTAACGGATAACTATGAGATGGTACACAATGTTACAAAAAGGCACAAAATATTTCCAAAAATGAGGCATGCAAAATGTCTATAGACGAAGTAAAATTCTATACTTAAAACCGTCTACCTTATCGACAAAGCAGTGTACATAGTCTCACAACAAATTGAAACAACATTTAGTTGACATTTCAAGACATCATATTGTTTTCTTAAATTATTCGACTAACATTGACTCATGGAAAAGGCACATCTTGTATCCAAAACTTGCATGTAGCATTTTGTGAATAGAGTCCAAGTTAAAAGAAGGAATGAGAGTTCTGCAAATCACTTCCAGTCACTCCAGTTCAATGCAGTAAACGCTATAGGTCCCGAATCAAGACTAGTGTCATCATGACTGTTTTGCAAGCAGTCGTCGACTTTCTCCATCTCAGCAGTGTATATTCTTAGCATTAAAGGATATTAAGGACTTTTCAAACGCACCTTTTAAGCATCTTCTTATATGAAACCAAAAATAGATCAGTCTCTGGCTACTGGACGAATTTTCACCACCCCCTCAAACTGGTGTCAGTTGCATTCTGCTTCGAATTTCGGTGGGGTGAACGTATATAAGGTAAGCTGTAGCCCCGGGCGGACCACTGCAGTTGCCTGAAGTCTTCACTGTATCATCTGTAACCACCCAAGACATCAGAGGTGAGTTTCAATGGACGACGCATAGCCCGGGATCGAGAAAAAAGTTGTGGCATCTATTTCTCAGAAAATTACTATTACCTTAAAAAGGACGTTGCGGCCAGCTGTGCCAACAAAAGAAAACAATTTATCAATGTTTTTTTGGATATGGATCAAACCAGGAGTAAATGGATTCGTGCGTTTCCTTATCGTCAACTACAACAGAGGATTCTTCCAATCCCAGTTTCTCAAATTGGACTTTGGAAAGGCAAAATTTATTACTTGAGATACCCAGTCATGTTGGGTTTACGCAGTTTAACTATTCATTTTAAAAACGTGGTCATTCTTAAATTATGCGCCCATATAGCCAAAAGTGTCTATACAAACATCTGGATAGGCTTATAAGGGAGAATTCTTAAAAATTTCAAATTTTACCTAGGCCTTGCCTATATGTTCAATGTTCAAGCTCAATGTTCATTTGTAACTGCAAATCGGAAACATTGTTTTTTCAATGCCCAATACGAACAATGAGTTTAAAAAAATCTCTTGTTTTAATGGACATTTCGAAATCGAGTCCCGGCTTACAGACATAATAACAGATGCTTACATTTGAATATGGAAACTGATTGATCACAGGCACATGAATACAACTGATTGTTCTTTTGTTTGATGAATTAGAGAAACTTATAATAATATTTTGTTCCCCTTGTAGCTAAAATGGCATTCGCCGGTGTATTGAAAGATGCTGACATCGCTGCAGCCCTGGATGGATGCAAAGGTAACACCTCGGTTAAATACCCAATTGATTGTAAATTGGCATCTATATAGCTGTCCCTTTAGCTTATACATTTGATAGGTCATTAGTAATATATTTAGCAAAAAAATTATTATTTCGACGGGATTTTGGTGTGCTAACGAGACTTGTGCGTTACAGCCGCAGACTCATTCAACTACAAGAAGTTCTTCACTACCGTTGGTCTGGCCGGCAAGACCGCTGAAGACGTGAAGAAGGCATTCTTCATCATTGACCAGGACAAGAGTGGATTCATTGAGGAGGATGAGCTTAAGTACGGGACTCTCCAGAAGACATAGCATAGCCATTGTCATGATGACCTAACACACAATAGTTTAACACAAAAGTAACAATATTTGCTTTTTTCTGACAGGCTGTTCCTGCAGAACTTCAAGGCCGACGCACGCGCCCTGACCGATGGCGAGACCAAGGCTTTCCTCAAGGCTGGTGACGCCGATGGTGACGGCATGATTGGAGTTGATGGTACAAATTTTGTTAATTAACCCGCCCCCCCGCCCCCGCCCCCCCCACCCCCAACCCATGCACTCTCTTTATTTTTCTGCGCATATGTTTAAATCTGTAATTGTATTCTTTCAGAGTTTGCTGTCCTGGTTAAGGCATAAACTCATCTGATCAGCACCAAAGGAACAACATGACCCAAGACCTCCCCTTTTCATCTGAATATAAATAATTTTTATACATTTGCTTATGAGAAGTTTCCTCCTACTATGCGGCACACTGTCCAAAATGATGATTGTGAATGTAGCGCGGATGTGTTCATGTCTTAAATATGAATTTTGCTTACTGTAAAATCTATTATGCACTTTTCAGGAACGGACGATAAAAAAGAATAAATTATTCTTTTGCAAAACGTTGCAATATTTTCTATGATTTATTTACAGTCTATTTCATCTATTCTATAGCTATAACCGAAAGTAAAGAGACGCAAACATAAAAAATTCATTTAAAAAAAAAAGTTAAGCCCAGATTGAAGATTTTTTTTCTTAAAAATGACGCTTTCTCCCTCAAAAAGTGACCTCATTTACAATATGACAGTGGATGAAATTAAAGTCCTTTTAAATATCCACTTTCTGAATTTAATTACACGTTGACAACATAAGCTGTAGGATTTTTTAAGGTATTTGTCCTGAAAATCGGGCATGCACGCGTGCGCGCTTCTGTGTTAGTGCACGTGTGCGCGTGTTTTTAAGCGTGTGTTTGTGTGTGCACGTGTGTGTCTGTGTGTGTGTTTGTGGCCATGCCATGCGTCGGTTGAGGGGTGAAGTCTTACAATTCACTTCGAATCGTGTTTGTTCGGGAACTCAAAGACGTAGATTTAGGGCGGGAAGGTATGGGACATGTACCAATGCCGTGGGACCACTGAATTGTCCCAATATAGCCTACTCTACTCGGCTTTCGTTCACTCATTTTATACACTCCAGTGACCCCACAAAAGGGTTAACTGTAAACGTCACTGATGTTTTCCCTTCCACCTCCACCTAAATAAATCGTTAATTTGATTGGTTCAGTAGAGAGTCGCTCATCTAAATCATGCATTAAACAACAGTCTGATGTTGCACAGTGCACACCCGCGGCAATAAGGAAGCAGACAAGGAGGACAACCTGAACAGGAATACGATTTGTGAGCATGTGGTAGTCAGCGCGACATATTGTTTACATTAATACATCTAATGATCAATGTAATGCAGTACAAAGCAGTATATTGCATTGCTTGTCGCCTACTGTTCAAAATAGGTTGTATGTTGGCTTGGGTTACATAGAACTAACCACCATGCTAACATTAGGGGCGTCTGCCATAAGTGGGTGGGCTGCCTTACGTTGATATAAAATCTTCACGTATTTAGGGGAGACCTGGGGCAATTGTAACAATTTATGGATTTGAAGTCATCTCCTTCGGATAGCGTCGTAAACGCTGGGATGATCTTTTTGCAAACGCATTTGATCCTTTACAGAAGCACCTTTTTAAATAAAATACTTGTATTGAACTTCATTATTTGGTCTCGCAGTGTTTAATATTTAGAATTTCCGTAAAATTACTCAAAACCTCTTCAGCTATTTGGATAAAATTATTTATGTAGGTAACGTGTATGTGTTATATTTGCTGACAGTCTTCAAATTAATTTACAAGCACTGTTAGAGTCACAGTACAGTGCAGTGGGCAGCATGGTGGACAATACAAGTCAAATGGTACATCTGCCCCCACGTTAAGGGTGATAGAAACAGCATATGGGGGCAATTGTAACAACACACATACCTTCCTAAAAATACCAAGGACCAAAACTCCCAAGAAAACAATGTAATATAGTACACATTGAACAATGAATTCCAGTTTATTAAACTAGTATAATTAATCATATAATTATAAATATAAAACCTATTTACAATTAATAAGCAACAGAAACCGCATCACACAAAAGGATTTCCCCCTCATCAAGATTAAAAAGTCGGTAGCTGACAACAAAATGACGTGAGTCACAAACCATTTAATCACAAACATCTAAATTTCATAATTCATAGAATTGCCAATACTCCCAACCTGCTAAATGTATCTTTAGAAAATAATGCTTACAAAAACTGTAACCCAAAAATTGGAAAACTTACTAAATGAGAACACAAACACATGGGAGTCAAAACAAATGGGGCACTATTATTCTCTTATCTTATTCTAATAATTTTTAGAAGTGGTATGCCGGGCATAGCACCGACTCCAGGGGGGGGGGGG
>JAVQIZ010164815.1:0-11764 GCA_036023535.2 Galaxias brevipinnis
CCCCCCCCCCCCCCCCCCCCCCCCCCCCCCCCCCCCCCCCCCCCCCCCCCCCCCCCCCCCCCCCCCGCGGGGGCAGCGCGGGAGGGCTAATAGAAGATAATCGGTAGTCATTAGCCTGAAGCCCCCCCATGCTCTCTATCTCCTTTTCCTCACCCTATCTTTCTCTCCCTTCTCACCTTTTTTATCTCTCTTTCTTTCTCTCTCTCTCTCTCTCTCTCTCTCTCGCACTCTCTCTCTCTCTCTCCCTCCTTCCCTCTCACTCACTCTCTCTATCTCTCTTTCGTCTTTTCCAGCACTCCTTCCCTCAGGGTATATAATGTGTTGAATAGTGACCACATGTTTCTGTGTATGAGCTCCTCTGCTTGGCCCACACCCTTTAAAACACCCGTCACTCTGGCCAGACCCTGGGGACAGGGAAAGGCAACGAAATACAGAGAAAAGGCAGCGAGAGAGGGGAAACGTTTCTTAAACAGAGAGACCAAAGTTTATAGAACACAATTTCTTGGAACTTGAGCGGTCACGTGGTAGTGTTTTCCAAAAGAATGGCAACCTATGATAATATTGTACTATTAAGAAATCGACTCTTCATTTCAGAGAATTTCTGCTCAGTAGCCATATGAGCTAAAAGTGGGATGGTTCATACCGGTTAGGTCACTCCATCCTTCTTTAGAACCTGTTCTTTACTTGTTCTGTAACCACGCCCATCTGCACCTGTGAACCTCCATGAGCCAATCAGGGAAGAACACATCGCCCTGCATTGACGACCAAAAAGGAACTAAACACCTGATCAGGAAATGAACTCTGTGGCCTTCAGTAGGGGGGTAAGACCTGAGGACTGAGGGGACAGGGCCGATAGAGGAAGAGAAAGAGGAAGAGGACGAGAAGGAGGCAGAGGAGAGAGGGAGTGCTTTAAGTAGGCCACTATTGTGTGAACAGATGACGTTACCACTGCTCTGATTTCTGTGTCGAAATAGTGTCTGCTGTTCTTCACACGGAGCCTTGAGTGTGTGACCCCCTTTTCAGAAATAAATCTGTCTCACTTTCTTTTTTTTTCTGCTCTCTCCACCATGTCTCTCCCTTCCTCCGTCATTCCCTCGTTTTCCCTGTCAGGAGAGGAAGTCCCCTGCTCATTGGTGTGCGGAGCAAGTATGAGCTGTCGACTGAAAACATCCCTATCCAGTATAACAGTGGTGAGCTCTGTTCCACTATCTTTCTCTGGCATTATCGGCTTACTCAGCTTCCTAAGGTTTCTCGATCATCATCGCAAGCACACACACACACACACACACACACACACACACACACACACACTGTTCATTGAACCATTCAATTGAGTAACACCTCAATAAACGCTGTCTATTATTTAAGCATTAGTTGCCAAATTCTAATTTGAAATCTTGGTATTTTACCTTTACATGCAAGTCATACATTGATTTATAAATAAAGGTGCAGTTGCATTTCCCTAACCCTAACCTGTAACCTAAGCAGCACTATTTACGTGTTTGTGTGCAATTAACCAACCAACTAACCAAATTAACCAACAATTAACCAACTGACTTGCTATAATACAATATAATACAAAATACATAGACCTGTTTCTGAGCTGTATTTGTATTCAGGATTAGAACTAGGCTACTTACTACTACTAACTGTCTAAACTTACTAATAACTTGTCTGTGTGTCCATGTGTCTGTAGCTCCATGTTATGTCAAGCGGGACAGCCTCAGTGGGTCCTCAGAGGGGCTGGCAGCCCCAGCGCCCAGAGGTGGGCCTCCCCATAGTGGGTTATCAGGTGGGGCGGGTGGGCTAGGCGGTGGCATGGACAGGGGAGTCTCTGAACCAGGCACGATATGAGTCACTTACTTTAACGTTTTTCTTGTGAAACTGCTCTTAGGGAAAATACTGCGTAAGCGCTTCCCAGGAAAATAGCAGTATTATATCAGATGATTCAATATCCAAGTAGCATGCATGGTTAAGCATTGCTAACCTGGAATGGGAGTTTGTTACTGTTGCATGACTTTTATGTAAACATTTGCTGGACGTCCCCAAAAGTAAATATACGGCATAAGGTGGACACTTTTCTCCAAAGCTCCTTACAGTTGAGTGAGGTACAGCACAGTACCTACATTGTTTTAACGGGTTGCCAGAGTATGAAGTTTACCCCAGACCCTGGTGCCGTGGGCGTCACGCTCTACCAACGGAGCTCCTCAGAACCAAAAGTAATGAACACATTGCTCCAGCAGCTTGTGGCACATGGATGTGTGATAAATAGTGGTTTTCACGTCCCATTCTCAGTGACTCGCTGGCGTTCAGAGACCTCTTGGTCCTACCTCCTCCTTTGTCAAGGTGCATGAGGCGCTGATCAAAGGGGCGATTGATTGAATGCCTGGTCCCAGCCTCCGCTCTCTCTGATTGGACCAATTGATCTGACCACCTAATCGCTCTAACCAATCAGCTTCTTTCACTCAAAACGAATTAACTGTGATTGGCCGAAGGTTTTTGACACGTCGAATGAAAGTACTGCACACAAGATTTGCATGGATAGTCAGTCAAAGTGTTAGCCTGAGTGGCCTGCCAGGTGTCCAGTTGCATGCGTTTTAACACAAATGCATGGCTTGGCAAAGAGCTTGCCTGGCAAATGTGAAATGTATTCAAATAAGTTTGCATCCATAGCCTTAGCCATGTCTGCACAACAGGCTTTTGACCATACTTTTACGGCATTACTTAGTTTGCCTATTAGCACAGGTGTTTATGTGTGTGTGTGTGTGTGTGTGTGCGTGCGTGCGTGCGTGCGTTCGTGCGTGCATGTGTGTGTGTTTATGTGCGCGTGTGTGTGCGTGTGTGTGTTTATGTGTGTGTGTGTGTCTGTGTGTGCGTTTATGTGTGTGTGTGTGTGTGTGTGTGTGTGGTTGTGTGTTTGTGTGTGTGTGTGTGTGTGTGTTTATGTGTGTGTTTGTGTGTGTGTGTGTGTGTGTGTCTGTATGTGCGTTTATGTGTGTGTGTGTGTGTGTTTGTGTGTGTGTGTGTGTGTGTGTGTGTGTGTGCTTGTGTGTGTGTGTGTGTGTGTGTGTTTATGTGTGTGTGTGTGTGTGTGTGTGTGTGTGTGTGAGAGAGAGACTTGATGCAGAACAGTCTTTAAGAACACATTGTAGACATGGGTCCACAGTGTATTGTGTTTATCTTATGATCTGTTTGCTTAGATTTATGACTCCTGTTGCTAGAGATCTGTGCGAGCGGAGCAGGGCTGGTCCAAAGTCTAACGCTCAGCATTCAACAGAGATCCCTAGAGATGAAAGAGGGAGAGGGAGAGAGAGAGAGAGAGAAAGAGAGAGAGAGAAAGAAACAGAGAGAGGGATAGACAACAACCAAGTCACAGACGGAGAGAAGACGAGCGAGTTAAATAGTTGTTGATTATGTAAAGAGCCCTTGAGCTAATGCATTTATCATACACAGTGACTGGCGAATGACTCCTAATGAAGATTGGAGGTAATAGGAAGGTCAGAAGCAACAATGTTCAAACTGTACCGTCAAGTTTGGAATGATTGTCTAAGGACAACACAACCACATAATTAAAACACAGTAAATGTTGATACACTGACTAGATATCAGTATGCACCTTCACATTCAAGTAGGTGAAAGATTCCAATTGGTATAAATCTTTCTCATTTTCACAACCCACACCTGTTACTGAGTGTTGACTATAGACAAGGTAAAGGATTCCGGGAAATACGGCTGAGAGGCTAGGAAGGCTGGGAGGCTAGAAAGCTAAGGGGTTTATCAGGGAAAGCTGGACGAGATGCATGAGGCCAAATAGGCTCTTAAACTATAGCAACTTTTCCAAGGCCAAGTTCAGCTTCAGGAGTCAAAGTCTCAGGGAGAAAATCCATACTTGTGTTAGTTTGAACGGTCATCCCGTGCAATTGCTAAGTAACGGATTTCCATTGGCAGACAGGGAGATAACAAAGAGATTGTTCTCAAAGAGATATCACGTTTATTGGAGATGATAGGAGACGTGACTTATGGTCCGACCACACCTCTCTGATTAAGGATGCCAATCATGTCACCGTCCACTGACTCGTGAATCTGGCAAATCCCTACCCAAGTCCTTATTTCATAAATCGCACGGTAAATCCCATCATCATTCTCCAGTGAAGACTTGGCACTCTTTGACCTTCATCTCGTTGCGCCACCTTACACGTGACCCCCCCCCCCTCTAACTGGTTCCATAACCCTAACCCTAACCCTAACCCTAACCCCCCCCCCCGTATGTTGGCCAGTCTGGATGGAGGTTTCAAATGAAAGCATCTCCATTACTTTGATGGCATCTCCAGACACCACACCCCTAAACCTGAGTCCTGTTTCCCCCTGCAGCTCTATTCAAAGACGGGAGTTCCCAGGACAAGAACATCCATAACCGGCCCGACAGCCCTAATGCTCTCAATTCCGCCGGGGACAGGAAGGCTGTTGAGTACTACTTTGCCTCCGACGCCAGGTAGGCAGGAAGAACCCTTGTTTCTATGTGTGTGTGTGTGTGTGTGTGTGTGTGTGTGTGTGTGTGTGTGTGTGAGGGGGTTTACATGTTCGTGCCTATTCCGTACCATGTTCGTGTCTATCTGATATGTGATTTATCGTTTTGTCACATGTGTCATATGTATCATGTGTGTGTTTCCGTGAAACCGCACGGTGGGGCGATGATGCCATGTGTCACCGTTCCTTGCTCTTCTTCCTCATTCTTCCGTCACCTGCTCATCCTCAGTGCCATCATAGAGCACACCAACAAGGTGCTGTACCTGGAGGACAATGACATAGCGGCCGTGACCCGGGGGACGCTGAGCCTCCACAGGCTCAAACGGCAGGCTGGGGAGGACCCTGTCCGGGTCATCCAGACCCTGCAAATGGAGCTGCAGCAGATCATGAAGGGTCAGTGGGGGTCAAAGGGTAAAGGGCATGAGAACACACAGCGAAACGATGAGTTCCCGCTTCCGAAAGCCGCTTACCTAGAAAACGCCAGCTCTTTGGTAATGGGGGGAGACGTTTGTTTGGGATGTCTTGTCTCTGTTTATTTTCCCATGACTCACTGAATCCGATTGGTTTGATTTATCTTTGCTGTTATATTCAAAGCAGTGTGCAGTCATGTGCAGGTGCCTTTAGTCGGTAACCCTGGCCAAGAAGTTGCTTCGGGGAGCTTTGCTCTCCCTCTGCTGGCTATACATATTACTACACCTCTGAATTCTGAAACGTCAGTGAATCTTTTAAGAGTGAATGAAGGAAACCTAAAACATCCTCCTCTCTGTTCCAGGAAACTTTAAGGCTTTCATGCAGAAGGAGATATTTGAGCAGCCAGAGTCTGTCGTCAACACCATGAGAGGCCGCATCTGCTTTGATACCAACACAGGTGACTGTTACATCATATCCTGTTGCACCCTGAACGTCCAGGATACTGCAGGCTGTGCAAGAGCCTGGATCAATATTAGCACAGTCCTATTGGTCATTCATTGGACATCTATGCATGTTCTGTTGAAAACAATAGGCCCTTTTTATCAAGCGAGGTACAAATTAAAGCAGTAGAAGAAAGTAGTAGATTCATATCTTTTGCAAGCAGTTTTTCTTTCTATTTACATGATTTGGTAATATAGTGTAAACTGTTTTCAGAATACTTTCATACAAAAACAAATGGCAAGAGTCTGAATTCTGTTGATTCACCAATACGTTTATCATTTGCTGCATGCAGTTGTGTGAGTATGTATTATTTCAACTGTGACTGCTCTCCACAGTGGTGCTGGGGGGGCTGAAGGACCACCTGAAGGAGATCAAACGCTGCCGACGCCTCATCATGATTGGCTGTGGGACCAGCTTCCACGCCGCCGTGGCTGTAAGTTGACCCACTGGCAGCAGTGCCGTGTGGACCAGTATGATCATGTGATGAGGAACAGTGATGGTGACGATGACTATATTGATGATACTGGGAGGGTACGAGGATTCTTACCTTTATATTGACACTGCTGGCGATGATGATGATGATGATGATGATTACGATGAGTGTAATGACGGGGATGAAGAGAACGATGATGATTATTTGGGTGATGATGGTGATGATGATGGTCAGGATGAGGATGAAGAATTAGCTGATGAGGAAAAGGATCGTGATGATAACGTTGATGGTGATGATGAGGATGATGAGCATGATAATGATGATGATGACTGCTCCCTCCTGTCACTGTGGTTCTCAGACCAGACAGATCCTGGAGGAGCTGACAGAGCTTCCTGTCATGGTGGAGTTGGCCAGCGACTTCCTGGACAGAAACACACCTGTCTTCAGAGACGACGTCTGCTTCTTCATCAGCCAATCAGGTACACTCACTCACAGATGAGGAAATTGGAAATGGCTATAATATAATTATTTCCAATACAAATTCTTTAACTAAACAGTATCGTTTTCTCTTCTGATATCAGCTTATGTTATTTTTTTTCACCATGCTAAACTGTTAAATCTTAAGCGACATATAACAGCACAGCACAGTAAGTCCTATGCGTCTTATTGCTGTGCACCACCTCCCTCAGGTGAGACAGCCGACACCCTGATGGCGCTGCAGTACTGCAAGGAGAGAGGAGCTCTGACGGTGGGCGTCACCAACACTGTAGGAAGCTCCATCTCCAGAGACACGGACTGTGGGGTCCACATCAACGCTGGGCCGGAGATAGGAGTGGCCAGCACCAAGGTAAACACTCAGTGCAGGGCGCTAGGCTCCGTCCTAAGGTTTATTCAGTCTAGATTGGCTTGAGACGATTGTGTGCTCAGGCACTGGCAAGCACTCAAGGCAAATAGTGTCCGTTGGCAGTGGGTCTGAGCACATAAAGCACATGAATGCCTTAATAAAGTACAGTAGAGAATATTGTTGAAGGATCTTGTCTACTTTCAATTGATCGTATGTCTGTTAATGAACGCTTTGGTCCACTTTGTGCACGGCCTAAGTGTGTGTTTTCCTGTGTGATGTAGGCGTACACCAGTCAGTTTGTGGCCTTCATCATGTTCGGTCTGATGATGAGTGAGGACCGGATCTCCATGCAGCAGAGGAGGCTGGAGATCATCAACGGCCTCAGGCTGCTCCCAGGTGAGACAAACACAGGGATCCCATCCGACCGGACCAGGACCACTCCGTATCACTGTACAAACACTTCAGCTCAGCATTGCTCCCCGAGCCACTTCGCATTCCTCTGAAACACGTCTTCCCGTTGACCCCCCCCCCCCCCGGTGTTTCAGAGCTGATCAACAAGGTGCTCTCCCTGGACGAGAAGATCAAGGCGATAGCGGACGAGCTGTACGAGCAGAGGTCTCTGTTGGTGATGGGCCGAGGGTTCAACTACGCCACCTGCCTGGAGGGGGCGCTGGTGAGTCCACTTGTTGCTCAACAGCGTAGTGCTAAAGTAAAGCACGACGGGGAATATTGTGTTTTGTGTGACACAGAAAGCAACAATGAATTCATAAATATCATAGGAAAATGCAGATGCAGTTGTGTTAAATTTCACGTATTACAGATTTTTCGAATTACATACAAACTTCAATTGGCTCTTGAGGCACAATCACAGAAACCATTAACTTAAGTACTAAATCTTGTTACCAAGTCTGCAAAAATACACGCACATTCTCTGCTGTACACTTTAGTGTGAACATTGAAAACGTGAGCCTTAGATAAAAAAAAAAGTGTTTAAGCAGTTTGAAAAAGCTATCATTGGGGTTACAACTGGGCTGATTGGTATTGTTTGCCTGGCCTCCTGACTCCTCCCTTTGCAGAAAATCAAGGAGATCACCTACATGCACTCGGAGGGCATCCTAGCCGGGGAGCTGAAGCATGGCCCGCTGGCCCTCATAGACAAGGACATGCCCGTCATCATGATCATCATGCGGGACGCCTGCTACCAGAAGTGCCAGAACGCTCTGCAGCAGGTCACGGCCCGATCAGTGAGTTCTCCGTCGGAGGAGCCTCGGCTCTCGGATGCATGCGGCCCGCGCTATCTCTGTCTTACACGTGCGCAAACACGCGCGCACACACACACACACACACACACACACACACACAGAGATGACTGCATTCCATGAATAATGGATGTGAATCGACGTATTGACTGACTAAACATTCCACCACGTGCTATATTCTCTCTCTCTCTCTCCCTCTCTCTCTCTCTCTCTCTCCCTCCCTCTCTCTCTATATATATATCTCTCTCCCTCTCTCTCTCTCTCTCTCACCCTCTCTCTCTCCCTCCCTCTCTCTCTCTATATATATCTCCCTCTCCCTCTCTCCCTCTCTCTCTCTCTCTCCCTCTCTCCCTGTCTCTCTCGTCCTCTCTCTCTCCATCTCTCCACCTCTCTCTCTCTGCGTGTCTTTTTTCAGGGGCGGCCGATCATCCTGTGTTGCCAGGACGACCCCGACGTGTGCAAGAACGCCTATAAAACCATCGAGCTGCCTCAGACGGTGGACTGCCTGCAGGGCGTCCTCAGTGTGATCCCTCTGCAGCTCATGTCCTTCCACCTGGCCGTGCTACGTGGCTATGACGTAGGTGGCGTGCTGTACACTTTTAGTATTCCTCTGTCATGTCACACAACACCACTTATGATCACAAAACATTTCAAGTCATGAAGCTCACCTGCTGCAAGCGATGCACAGAAAATGCTCCCATGGGTTCGCGTTTCTTCATCTTTGTCAGGGTAGAATTCACTGCAACTGTGTTTTGCTCCTATAGCTGATCTCATTTAATGGTGAATTCTTGACACGCAGGTTGACTGTCCCCGAAACCTGGCCAAGTCTGTGACTGTGGAATAACTACAGGACCATAAGAAGAAAAAGTCATTTATAGTGCAATTTTGGGTGTGTGCGTCTGCGTGTGTGTATGTATGTGTGTGCGTGTGCGTATGCATGCATGTCTGTGCAAGTGTTGTAGTATAGTATAGAATAGTATAGTCCCGTAGGGTATAGTCCTGGGTGTGATGCCTGATTAACAGCAGAGAAATGTGAAGTGTCTTACTGATACGCTGTTGAGGAGATGCCATTAACATTATGACTGGGCCGCATTAGCTACACCAGAGCTATTCCAGAGATATTGTTGCACATCACAGGCAGTAGATTGCTTGACAATGTTCAGTATGCACTGTTTGACGATGCTGAGCCGTATACTGAAGTGTTTACAGTTGTGCAATAAAGGGGACCGAATGGGTGATTGTGAATGTACAAATTATATCTGTGTAATAGGTACAATTTATTTTGCTGTTGCACCATGGGAAATGTAGGCATTCCAACAGATATGCGGTATCCAGTTTCGACTCAAAATACATAGTGTACTTAATATACTTTTGGACCAACATCCACATGTCATTTTTGGAAGTAAATCCAATGCTATACTTGAGGGAGCTCTATTATTATGAGATTTCACTCCAAACTTTAATAATACTCTTAATGGCAGTTCCATGTACCTTCCAAAAACCTGGAAATGATAAGTTATACACTTTTTGTGAATTCATATTCTATATTTTCAGTTTTTCGGTTTGATCGGCTTGTTTCATAAATGTTTAAGTTATTTTGATCTGAGAATGAATTCAATGAATGATGCACTCCCATTCTAAAATATTGCCCAGGGCAATACCATTCACATATTATCTTATAGGTATCCTGAGCCAGTTTTGCAATGAAGAAACCAAGTGGGCCATGTCTGTGTGAATTTAATAGATTTGTCATACATTTGTATAGGGTTAGTGTAATAACAATGTACTTGTATTTATCTGGGTCTTTTATGGGAAAGAAAATGGGTCTTATAAAATTTTATCTTTTTCAACTATGATTGTATTTTGTACTGTAAGCCACATGTTTTATAGCAATCAGAGTCTATATCCAACAATCAAATAAAGTGAATGCAAATTGCGTACTTTCATCCTGCTTTCTGCTTCGATTGTTCTTTAATACAGTGTCTTGTGGGTTTAGACTAGCGCGACTCCAAAACCAGTTAGAGAGGCAAAAGACGACCGACTTAATTGATGGCGCCCTCATTGAATGAAGAGAAAATAAGTTAGTCATGAACTTTTTGTTCAACGTGAGGCGTTGCGCGCTGACGTCATTCATGTGTTCTTTGCTCCTCCGTGTTGTTCGCCTCCGCACCCGAGCCGACCGTTCTGGAGTTCAGATTTTGGGAAGCACAGTTCTTCATATTGTGACAGCTCCGAAATCGTTTTATTTTTTACTTAATAGACTACTGATTATACAAAAAAGCGGAGAGACAGTTTTCTGTGTTTTCGATGCATGGGAGTGTCCTGGGAGCAGCGAAGGGAGAAGGTAGGTGTAGGTCTGCTTGCCGCCTGTCCACAGTCTGTCCGGGCGGCTCCAATCCCCGACCACCGCATTGCAACCCCAAAGAGAAGTGAAAGACGGTAATTCTGATCTCAGCGAGTTACAAACCTTGGTCACGAGACATTTTTTTTAGATAGACTTGCACAATGATATATGCAATGCCATAGTGGATTGTTAGCTTTAGTAAACTACTGTATGGGTAATTATTTTAGACGATCCGCCAATACCGTGTCACAAACCGGTGAGGAAGCATTCGATGACTTCATGCCTGTGTGTGCGCTTGCGTACAGTTCATCGCATGCATGTCTTGTGTATGTAGTTATGAGTAGCCCACGTATCATGCTGGCCTTTGAAATTTTGACTGATGGAAGGTCATATTAGCATTGTCAAAAGAGGGAGCGAACCATGGAGTTTAAAAAATGTAAGCCTACTCAACTCACTTTAAATGGTTTGTCTCACTTTTAACATGTCATTTCACCCAGTCATCACGCACTAAACCTGACACTACGAGTAGGCTGCGTGGCGTTCTAAATGTCGCTAGTGGTTGAGATCTGCTAGTTTAGTAGGTAGAGCCCTAATCTGATATTCCAGCCAGCCTGCTCCGAGCCCCCAAGGGGGTCCACATCATAATCATCATCATCCCCAGCCTTAACAACTGCCTTAGGCCAGGGCCGCTGCTCTGCCAATCAGTAACCATCCCCTTGCTGGCGTGATTGCAATTCTGGCTATAGTGTGTGTGTGTGTGTGTCAGCGTGCGTGTGCGCGCGCCAGTGTCCATGCACAGTGCCTATGTCTTGTGACCGTGTACCTTGGCCCACCTGAGATGGCTTGTCCCCTTATAGCACTGGGAGACGTCATATACCAGAGCAGTGTGGCTCAGGCTACAACACAGTGATCAGCCGTTAGGGCCAGGCCTCCTCTGGTGTTAGGCCTGCATGAATAATACTGATAGGAAGCCTTTACTTTCAGATGTGAGGCTGTTTTAAGACTCTTTTTTTCCAGAAGATTATTTCCCGCAAGAAAAGAGGAAGAAAGGAGGAAACCACAGCGAGGCGAGAGGGAGAGTTACTAGAGGATGAGGGGAAAGAGGGATCGTGGAGATGGAGAGAGACACAGTAAGATCAGCCTCTGGGCAGCTCTCCCTTTTTGGTGTGGATGGAAAGGGAGCCAGCTGGATAGGCTAGAGAACCAGAGAGACGGAGGGAGGAGTGAGGAGGGAGGAGGGAGAGGAAGCCGGGGAGGCAGAAAGTAGAGAGAGAGAGAGGAAGACAGTCATTTTTTGAGTCATGGCGTGGCTGTGGGCACACGCAGCCTAAATTCAATGTCAAGTTATTTTCCCTCGTGATACATAAAGTCAACTGTCTCTCGTGTGTGTGTGTGTGTGTGTGTGTGTGTGTGTGTGTGTGTGTGTGTGTGTGTGTGTGTGTGTG
>JAVQIZ010164853.1:0-24931 GCA_036023535.2 Galaxias brevipinnis
ACACACACCCACACCCACACCCACACCCACACCCACACACTCTGATTTACACCCTATGAAGAGCAGGCCGATTCTTCCTCTCTCTAGCCTGTCCCACTGAGCGACAGGAGAAGATAAGGGTAATAGAGTGGACGGGAAGGAAAGACTAGGTAACTATAGAGGAGATCAACTGAGCGACATCTTAAGAGGGAGTGGAAACTCCTGTACTGAGCAGTCACAGGGTGTTGTTCAACTGTCAATAGACCTCTTGCTAGACTTGGGTAGTGCAAGACTGTAATTACCAGAGACTCAGAGAGAGAGAGAAAGAGAGAAAGAGAGAGGGATAGAGAGATGGATACAGAGAGAGAGAGAGAGAGATATATATAGAGAGAGAGAGCGACTTAGCTCAATAGTTCGGTCGAATAACAGCACTGCATTTGATACAGGTCTACACTACACTGGCCAGGGGTGCCACAAGGAATTCTAGGACCATAGGAAATAAATGTTAAAGTGCACATCAACACATTTTATGAAGAACAAACAACCATGACATTAGATATATTTGGAGGCCCATCCTGCATACCTCAATTGTTGTTGCCCCCTTGGGACCCATGTGAGGAGAAAGGCATGATTAAAAAGAAGGAGCCAGCAACAACTACAACAAATAACCATCGGGGTCGGCAAAGATGAAATGCCAGCTGCCCTATTAAGTGCACACCCTTGGTCCATCCAACCTAATTGAAGCCAATCATCACCCTAGCTGTACAACAATCGTCCATTTCTCTCTGGTCCAGCTCACTGCTAACAACTGCTAGCCATTTCAACTGCCCTTCAATGTCATTACCCAAACCTTGAGTATCTAACAATTGTGCGTTAACATAAGGTTTAAATACACACAAACAAATCGTTTTAGGCTTGTGTAAAGAAGCGTGATATGGCTAAGTAAGGTATGCACCTGGGACACAGTCTCGGGATGAGATTCACAGCAGGTTATTATATCGAGGGAGTCCAGCATGAAAATAGACAAGCGGTAGCTGAAGCAGGGGGTGAAGAAAGATCAGGGGAAAGTTGGAGTAACATTTCGTTCAAGTAGAGCGAACCAGACAATCATTAAGAAAAAGGGGGTCCTTAATTATTCAACGTAGTATTTCTATCGATACTCTAGGTTTCATTAAAGACCATGCAGCTTTAACGGCACACCTACGAACAAATCTATCACCATGGAAATGATGCTACTGTGAGTCACCTCCACATTTCTGTGCTCCTCAACTCAGCCCAGAAACATGAGGCAGGGAGAGACTGGAAGAAGGGCTCTGTTGCCCTGGAAACAGACCGAGGGTCTTGCACAGCCACATTGGCCCACTGATTGGTGGAATGGGGAAGGTACCCACAATTCTTAATACTGTAGTTAGAGCAGTCTCTTTGCTTTCTTCAACCTTCCACACTATCATAGAACTGGGAATACTGGGCATAAATGTAAATAGGAGACAATTAAGATTAAGTCAAGCTTTATCTAATGGTTATTTTTCATACATTAAGACGGTTTAATATTACTGAAAACTGTAAGCCGTGACCTACAACATAGATTGGCTAAACCCAAGACAATATGTAATCTTAGCTCTGTAAGTGTGAAACAAATCATGCTAAATGGTGCCGTATTCCCTACTATCATGGAACCACTCTTCCTCTAGGTTCTCGTGGTCTAGCTCCCACAAGGTAGTGACAGGTTGGAGGCCATTGGTTTCCCAAGAAAGCATGTAGTCGGTGTTATCTGGCTGAAGGTAGTGGCACAGCGGTGGCTCATCAGAGTGAGATGGCACAGCTGGCACAACACCACCAAAAGTTATTTTCACCATCGTGACAGCCTTCTTAAGTGTAACATATAACTTTGCTTCCTAGTGACACTTCTCTTCAATAAGGCCGACACATTTTATTTTTATTATGTGATACACAATGACCAGGTTGAAGTGGAATAATTCAATATTAATTTAATTATATTAATTAATATTAATCTTTACATTAGAATTATTGTACAATGTCGGTTGAAATATTGCATGTTTACATTTCATAGGACATAGAAGCTTACTCGCTAAAGAACTTTTTCTACATTTACAAATAACTTACAAACATCAGGTTTATTTATCAAAACTGTCTTTTGTTATGTTGTTTAGTTACAGTTATCTTAAGTATAACCATGGTTAGCTTATCACCAGTGCAGAAAGCAAATGGTAGAATATAAGTGGTTGCTAGCAATGCACCAAGTCTGATACTAAAGGTAAGAAAGACCCAGAATAAGTGCCTTTGGCAAAGTACTTTTCCCACAGTGCTAGATCAACATGAATAACGACATACAACACAATGTGAGGGATGCATTGCACATGACTTCAAACATCCAACTGCTGTCTACGACACTACAATGAAAAGGGGAATACAGGTTATTTTAATGACAGCTACTTCTCCTGGAGGTTGGGAGGGTTGTCTTTCCTTCAGTTTCAACCTAAGGCATTTCTTTTATTGCGTTGACACCAGATACCAGATGGGTGGGACACGTCAAGGAACCTTTTTTTATTTATTAAAATATAAATAAGATATTGGTCATCCACCTTTTTGACAATATAAACATTTTACAGATGCATACTTTTTAATAGTCAGATGTAAACTAGGTAAACTGAACTCATGTAACTGGACTAATTGATCATCTCTGTGTAATATTCTTTGGCACAATAGCAATTCAATAAGCCTTGGAGATAATACATTTAAGAATAAAGGAGAAAGCCTTTACAGAAAGCCAAATTGTAATACCAAGTTTAGATTTAAACTTAAAAAAATAAATTCAAATTGGACAGTTAACATTTGCTTAAACAGTGCCTATTCAATTTGTTACTGTGAGAGATATGGCTTTGCCTCATTACTCTAGCCACTGTTCAATCAAACGTTATGCTAAGTCATAAACTAATTTATCAGATTAAAAAGCATGATACAATACATTTTTGTCTTCTTTTAGACAATAGACAAGACACAAGTGGAATTTTTATGTAAGAGAGTAGAGTAATGTAAGTAATCAAAGTAGAAATATTGTGAAAGAATGTGTAACATTGCTTTAATGCTTGTATTTTTAAAACTATGTTTGCTCTGAAGAACCTATGTCAAAGTGTTTGGAAAAGTAAATCAACAGGGCAAAGAATTCATTTGAACAGCTGTCTGTCTGTCTGCTGAGACTTCTAGTCTTCACACCATAACACTTACTGTTGGCTATATGAACAAAGACATCGTAGACAAAGGCCAGCATATACAGTTAACACCCACATTTAAGTCTAATACAAATAGATACTTACTTTATGAGCAACATTGAAATTGATAATTCTATACAGCTTGACCTAGGTAAGCATGACCCCTATATTAACCCCAAAGACAAGGTTTACTACGTCTTTCTATTTTTTTTTTTAAAGATTCTACTCAACTTGAAAACGCTTTACATGCTTGAGTTAAATCTTTGTTAGGTCCTACAATTTCATGCTGGCATGGTTTTCTTGTTAACCTCCTTAATTCACTCATGTTTTGTTTAAACTCTGTGTGAGCACACAGGAATGAGATAGGATATGAGCCTTATATCAATGAGGTTCTGCACCAGCAGGAAGTGACCTTTGTTTCAAAAAAGGTATTTAACTAAAACCGCGGGATACAATACATTGCGGGAATGACAAATAGTGAATTACAATAAATTACATGCATGCCGCATGACAGCCATAGTTTATAATAAATGACTGACTACCAAACATACATTTTTTTAAATACCTGTACAATTGTCTACTTGTAATTAATGTTGGATAGAAATGTACAAGTGGAAGTTTATTCAAATAAAGCTCTGTACTCAGTATCTGCACTAAATATTCATATTGATGATCTAATTTTGTATTGAAGAGAACTGTACAGTAAATGCTTATTCCCAGGCCTGAAAAGGTGAGTCTGGAGCTAAACTAACTTAATTCCTCAGTTTTTCCTGCCTTTTCTAAGCGCACTACCAAAGTCCTTGAATAATCACCATCAATCATCATGCAAAACAATGCAATCCCTCATTATTGCAAACAGACACATACTTGTACAGAGAAAAATGATTCACTTTGAATTATGATACAATTGGACCAAGTCATTATAAAGAAAAACAAGATAATTATCCAAATCACGACAAAGCACAACTGTCACAATTCAATCATCCATTCAGCAAAAAAAAAAATGGGATTGCATTGATACAACTTGAGGCCTACATCTCGCTAACCCTGATTATGCATTCATTTTGTAATTAGATATCTGAAAATAATTACTTCCAAAATGCCTGATTAAAATCTTCATCAGCCTCAAAGTCAGATGATTGAAATAAAACCACATCTGCATCAACTCAAGGTGTTCTGCTGTTTTTTGAAGGCGTCTGCATGTCGCACTCATCTCTTTTAATTGAGCTCCAGTTATCAGTGTACTCCTCGTGATTGCATCTGAGCACCGGTTTTGTATTAGAACAGTTAATTGAAAGTGACCCTGGTCTAATTACAATTCACTGATTAAATCCAAGAGGAAAGTGTTAGAATTGGGCGCTGTTGGTGGCCTTTGCCCACACTATTAAGTCTCGAAGACGGTATTCTTAAGCAATGTATTTCTATAATCATCTGTTATTATGCATATCTTGAAGCATAATAATTAAAATTTTTGTTTTCATTTGTTTTTTATATTAAATGTTAATTGAGACCAGCAGCTGAAGAATGAGACAGAACTATGTGTTTGACATTCACACACTTTCTTGCCATACTCCCAGAACACATGTCCCTTTCTTTCTTTCTCTATCACCGTGTTACGTTTTGTCTTCGCACTATTTCTCTCTCTCTCTCTCTCTCTCTCTCTCTCTCTCTCTCTCTTTCTCTCTCTCTCTCTCTCTCTCTCTGGGTTGAGGTCGTGCTGCCCTCCAGCTTCGTTCCCCTGAGCGAGGATGACATCACCACAATGCTACCTCTATCCCCAAGTGGCTATTCATCACCCAGATCATCGTTGCCATCCTCTGCAGGATCCACTGTGTAAGCACACGCACAGGCACACACGCATGCACGCACGCACACATACTCACACACACACACACACAAACACCCACACACACACGCACCCACACACACACGCACACACGCACACACACACACACACACACACACACACACACACACACACACAGTGCACATTAGAACGTCCCCGGACATTTTTCCAAACTGGATAAATGTAGAAAGAGGGAAGGAGAAAAATGGCGAGGGGGAGAAACAGAAAGACAAAGAGATGTAAAGAAAAGTATGAGGGGATATACAGGGAGGTAAAATAAAGACAGAGAGAGAGAGACAGAGAAAGACACAGAGAGAGAAAGTGAGAGAGGGAGAGAGAGAGAGAGCGAGAGGGAGAGAGAGAGAGAGAGAGAGAGAGAGAGAGAGAGAGAGAGAGAGAATTCTGCGGGCTAAGCAGAAAGCACCGACCTGTGCACTCCCAACAATGCATCTTAATAAACCACAGCACACTAAAATGTGATGAGTCAGACTGAGGCTCTGGAGGAGAAAAACAACAGCATAAAAAAGCACCCCCACGTCGTACCACCACTAACCTCCCTCTCTTCTCTTCTCCTACCATGCACCTCCTACCCCGTGGGACAAACCTCCACTCCATTATGAACTGATCGGCACGTACACAGTCTCCGGTCATGGAAAACCTCATGACTCATACCATTCATACGGTATGTGTGGGAACGCTTCCTTTCGTTTCGTGGCGGGTCCACGCACATCCCACAATTTCCTTGGCCACCAACATTGCCATGACCTGTTCACAGAGCAACACCTAACCGTGCCTTGAAATGGTAAAACCTTCTAAACTGACATCTGTCAAGGCAGGGGCAGAGGGGAGCAGTGCAGTTGGACTTACGTAATCGTGGAAGGCCTTGGCCTCGCTCGAGTGTTCACACGTCTCTCGTCTCTCTGGAGCGGCACAGTACAGGTCCCAGAACACACTGTAACCAAACCAGGAGAGAAACACCTCATGCACTCATAGACTTCACAGCGTTTGGATATGCTTCAGCATTTACCGGCCTTTTTTAAATGGGAATATTATACTTTCAGAACAAATGCAAAATAGTAATAATATAGGTAATATCAAATGACTAGAGCATGCCTAGGATCATTAAAGCAACTACACCTAAATAATCCACTGACTTCCAATATACGTATTCCAGTGTCACCAATAATATAGGATTTCTCAATGCAAGGTTAAGGACATTGAGAAATTTACTTAAAGGTACCTTCCTAACTTGGACTGACACATATGAGCGTTGACAGTCAGAGCAGCCTTTAAATGTGTTTTTGTTTGAGAGGTCCACTCACCACCACCAGGAGTGAAGGAACCCTGGAGGTTCCCCTAACGTGATATTCTTCTCCCATCGGATCTGTCAGGGATGGATACAAAGTAAGGGTTTAGAGTACTTTGTAGTGCGTAAACGTAATCAGTAAAGACTCCCGAGCATGTCATTTTTAGTATGGGTGTGTGTGTGTGTGTGTGTGTTTGTGTGTGTGTGTGTATGTGTGTGTATGTGTGAATGTGTGTGTAGGTGCACAAAATGTGCATTTGTTAGACTGAGTCAAAAGGCCCAAGCAGCCCTTTGGACCGCTCACACAGTGAACATTTTAACATAGCCTTTTCTGTCTTCCCTTCTAGCCCAATCCCTTCCAGCCCAATAACTCCTCCCCCAGCCCCTCTCACTTTCTCTGTAACTGTCTCTCTCTGTCTTTGTTTGTCTCTCTCTCTCTCTCTCTCTCTCTCTCTCTCTCTCTCTCTCTCATTGTCGCTTCCAGCCTGTCGGCCAGTAGTGCCTCCGTCTGTGTGTCTCAGAAGAAGGTCAACAACTCACAAACGAGTGCTGACATCCCCCAGTGAGGTCGGTACACCTGATTTATGGTCACACACAGAAACACAGTCACACGCACGCACGCACGCACGCACACACACACACACACACACACACACACACAGAGATACAGAGCTGACTATGTGTTCACATGAGGACTCAGAACGCAAAGGAGAGAACCGGTCATGCATGGTTTAGGCTGGCTATCAGAGTGCACAGTGACGTTGCTCTCATTATGGCCATGCATTGTTTCACTAGTTTTTCCAAAGCCCTCGTTGGGACAGTCCTCTCATTAGTGTCTCTCTGTCTTTGACGCCCTATTCAAGACAGCACTAACAAAAGACAGATGACCACAAAGACCAGCCCTGCCCCCATACACACCACAGAGGCCTTAAAGGGTGTACGCGTGGACAAGCAGCGGTACGGATGAACCCCATGTCTCGGGGACAGTGACGACTGCGTACTCCCCTCGTTGTGTGTGTGTGTGTGTGTGTGTGTGTGTGTGTGTGTGTGAGTGAGTGTGTGTGTGTGTGTGTGTGTGTGTTCCCTAAAGCGGCTGAGCCGGGAGGTGTAAACAGATCCCGGTGGTAAACACAGCTCTAGTGGATGAGGGGCGTCGTAAAGCCACGCTGCTCAGCTCCCCTCCTCTACACCCACTCCAGTGTTTACCCTGCTGTGTGTTCTTGTGTGCACACGCACGTGTGTTTGTACGGGCCGCGTGTTTAAACACGGCGCATCGGCCAGCTAATGCACACGTCAACACAACGCCGCCTCCGCCTTTCATCTGCCGCGTGTGTTTGAGTGGGTGCACGTAGCCCTATACATCTTTACTGCTGCCTCTTGATCTTTGCCTCAGGGAGGGAGGGAGGGAGAGAGAGAGAGAGACAGAGAGATGCTACAGGTGGGAAATGTTGTAGATTTGTAGAGAGTGAATAGGTCAAAATATTGTCAGTGGAGCAAATCTGCTTTTAAAAGTCTATTGCCCAGTCAGTCCAATCCCAGTAATGGAGGCTAAATGCTGGACGTCATGCCTCAACTGGTCTGCCAGCTCAGCACTGTGGCCAGGCTAATTCTATTATCCAAACACACACACATGCGCACACACACACACACATACACACACACACACACACACACACACACACACACACACACACACCAACACTATATTGTAGACATAAACACACATGCACGTTTTGTGACTTACCTCTGATAGAAAGGTCTGTGCTGACTTCTGTGCGCCTACATGCAGCAGGTATTCATAGACATAGAGAGCTAACCTGCACAAACAGAGAAAGGGAGAAAGAATGGTCTTTTTAAGTTTTCACGATTGGAAGCACAGCCACTTGTATGACAAAATAGTTATTAGTAGGGATGCACTGAAATTAATATTTGGGGCCGATGCCGATAACAGATATTTCAGAAAAAACACTTTAGGCCGATACCAGTTAGTGGCCATTAGTGGTCAACCGATAGTTCCCTCTCAGCTTATTGGTTCAAATTATCTAATTAATACCATTTTCTCAACATTGCTTTTTGATAATAAAAAAAATTATAATAATTTGGGCACCAAACAATAATACATAATCGTGATAACAAAATCTAATGGAAATGTTCTTTGCATTGTCCCAAACCAACCTCTGCACTCACAATTCCTCAATATTAAACAATACGTATATTGCACTGCACCAGTGTGAGACCCAGGAAATCCATTAAGCCTCATCAGACCAATCACACTCATTGCGTTGATTTTGATACTGTCCATCATAAAACTGAGCTTCTGGATGTTTGCAGTTAAAGTTACCATGTTGTACATTTTCAGCAATCAACGTATAATTTGTACCTATCGGGCCGATGACCGATAGAGCTTTATTATGCCAATATTGGCTGATACCGATAACAGTCCAATATATCTGTGCATCGCTAACAAGTGTAAGGTGCAGTATGTTCAGTAGAAATGAATAGGGATTCCGTCTCTTCAACTCGGGCACTCCATAAGCTACTGCCCCAAAAAACACATTGTCTTTATCCCACTCTGAATGAATTAAAGGTTTGATTCTTTAATCAATGCTTTGCCCAGAGCCTATCCACTGGCAGTGCAGACTTAGTGGGGGGGGATCTACTACAGCCATAAAAACAAGACCACCATTGATCCTGGAGGGGTTACATAATGTGTATGTGTTTTTGCATGCAGAAATGATAGGGCCCTATGAACATGATTGACAGGTCATCTTTGAAGAGCAGCAAGCCTTCAAGGTATTCAGGAGCGCCGGAATGTAGAGGCTGAATTTAATGGCAAGGACACCCTTACGGTGTCGATTTATTTTCTTAGATCTTTATAAATAATGACAGCTACTCTGTGTACGATAAACAAATGCAATGAAAGAGTATTTTCTCCTGATAAGAGACTTGAAGAGAGTTTAGAGAAATTCCATGCTGGGAAGGTGAAAACAAACTTGCCCCAATCTAATTTGCTTTATGAATGATCACGATGGACAGAGGTTTTAGGCGTTGTTACGTAGATAAATGACCGAGGGAAATAATTGAATTTGACTTTATGCTACAGTGGCATGTTACAGTTGGTCTTCCAAGAAGTAAATTAGCTCGAAATGAAGTTAAAGCCCTTACAAGACCGACATTTCCCTGGCCCCTGGGAATTCACAGCAACATCAAATTTGCTGGCGTCGTTAGTCACATTGATAGCACCCAGCTCAGGTTTACACCCTGTAACAATATTTGTATTGTTATAAGATAATTCACCCAAAATTATCCGATATTGTGTTCCCCATGCTACACATTCATAAACACACAATTGATTGACACCCAACTAAACAATTGTTTATAGATCTAATGGTAAATTGATGGCTATTTTTTGCCTACCAAAGTACTAGAGGATGCTCCACAACCACACACACATAATTGTGTAACCAGAGACTACAATATAATATATTAATAACGTATGTCTAATAGTCCACTATAGCTCTAAATGTGTAGGAGGCTCAAGGTTTTCTGAGGAATTGGACTCTAATCCTGAAGGTAGCAAGTTCATGCATAGACGCTCCTTATAGTTGTGACTGGGAACTCAAATGGCTACAGTTGTAATAATGAACAGATAGTCAGACTGGCTGAGACAGTGCAGGCGGTATTCCCTCTTGTTTGTTCCGGTGAGTTTTGTCAGAAGCTGGCGCCGTAAGCCCCTGGCAGGTGTAACCTCCTGAGCCAGGTTGTAGCATGACCTTTTACCAGACTCCTCTCTCTGCTCTATCAGACAGAGTTAAAAATACCCCCCCGCCCCCCACCCCCCCACCCCAGACATCCCTGTCTGCCTGTCTGACGATGATGGACTGCACACCTATCTGCTCCCCCTGCATCTCTCTTTCTCGCCCTCTTTCCGGCACTCACTTTATTTTCCCACAGTTGTTTCACTCTTTTTACCTCTCTCTCTCTCTTCCTATCATATTCATTCGCTATCTGTTCTGCTCCCCCTCCCTTCCTCCCTCTCTTTAGCTTTTCCCCTCTTGCCCATAATGAAAGGCTGGGCCTGTCTGATGATGAAGGGACGAGGTACAAAACGAGAGGCGGAAGAAACACACGCACTCGCTCGCCGCGCCGTTGTTTAACCAAAGGGATGGAGACGAAGCGCTTTGCAGGGACAAGGTTAACGGAACAATGAGGCTTGACAAAACTCTTGACACCTCGGCGACTGGGATGCAACATGAATAAAACATTGAACATGCTGCTCTTCAAGCCACCCTCTAAGTGTCTACATCTCTTGTCCTAAGAAAAACTTTCATTCCCCTACTACACACATTACGGTGGAACCACATTACGTTGATTGGGTTTTGCACACCCAAACATTGGATGATGAAGGACGAGTCTTATTTACAATAATGGACAAGCTAGACTAAATATACCCTGAAAGAAATACATGTCTGCCTGAAAGCCCATGGATCCTGCCAGGTCCACAAGGTGTAAATCTGATGGTATAACACTATTGGTCTGATTGTGTGATACAAATTGTCTCACTGACTCGTCAGCTCAAAATGACATCCGACCTTTGACCCTTTCAAGAACACAATTGACAGAAAAAAGAAAAGACAAAGAGTTCGGGTGAACTAGCTGTAAAATGTGTCAGAAAAGGAACGGAAAGATTAGGAGGCGCAGGGAGGAACTGATTAAAGTGGTAGCACAGAGTTGAAAAGAGACAGGGACAAAGCAGCAGATGAGAAGTGAGGTGCTAACTCCTTTGAGCTGTGCTGCTACTGACCCCTTAAATGTAGTTTAGTACGCGGCTTTAAGAAAAACACATATCTTACTGTCCCTTTGACTTTGGTTTTGTGGCTATTTCACAGAGACAAACATGCACAATAGGGCACACACATACACACACACCATCTTATGCAAAGTACTCTAATCTCACAGATACAGACGTGGTCCTAAATTCGACAGCTGACCTCTCCATTCAATATATTGCCTCAACACTATTTACAGTATTTGAGCTTTTTACTGAAAACAGAGACTAATATGACCTGTGACATATTTTCAAAAGATACGGAATGCCCCTGTACAAGCTTATCTAGGCACTGTCGAAGTTGATTCGCTCCACCAAAGCAGTGAGGAACAACTCTCCTCCAGGAAGCCGTGACAGAGAACCCACACACGTGACAAATGCTGGAATTGTCCATTTAATCATTCATGACCCCACATGAGTTTGTAGTCTGTAGGGCAGTGTCCACCCCTTGTTCTGAAGGCTTTGGAGCAACGATAAAAGATCCTTTCCCTACAATGGCAGGCTGCCTAAGCGTCAGGCACGGTAAACGAGAGGAGAGCCACTTTATTTTAATCAGTAAGTACTGCTGATTGAACAAAGATCAAGAGTGCACCCCCCCTTTTGTCTCCTCTGTGTAAGCACACGTCTGTGTGTGTGTGAGTCGACACATGTACATGCATGACTGTGGGCGGGTGTGAGTTATGTCGTGTGCCTGACCCCTATTCAAGTGGCTTTGTCCTCTGTCACATCCAATCACGTTCCCATGTGGAGCTTATCCTCCTCTCCTCAACCACTGTGCGCCGTGTACCAGGGCCAGCAAGGAGCTCCAGCCGCCAGGGCTTAATGAAGTCAGGGAACTCGAGCGCAGCATCTCCGTGGAGGAGACAGACATTTCCAAAATCAGCACTTGTAACCAAGCAAATTGAAATTCATCAATTTACTGCCACAGTGCCCCGAGCCCGGCAGAGTCGCGTATCAAAGCCCCGCTCCTGGCTTGACAATCCATTCCGCGTGCCACACGCACCTAATTATAAAGGATCTCAGACAGTAATGAGTCCTACTGTACGTACTGTACGTCAGCCCACAAACCACGTCCAGCGTAATTCCCCCGTCGTGCTTTCAAGGGGCCATGCTGTGACAGCCAGGCTGACTGGACCAAGACGTGTCAGACAGGAGGAGACTACAAAAGACTGGAGCCGGATCATAAGAGGCCGGCACACATTTCCATAATCCGGGGAGTCTGCGGAGAGAACGAGTGAGGGAAACTAGAGCAGCGGAAGAGACATTGTCGGAGCAAGAGAGAGGAGGCGGGAAAGGGAGAGGAGGCAAGCGGAGGGGGGAGGCCTGGAAACGCGGAGAGCCCGGTGTGGGAATAACTTCCACCAGTACCACAGCGAACCTCCGCAGATTTACAAGGCAGGTGAAAAGCTTGCGCCGTCAAGAGGAGGAGGAGGAAGAGAGAGGTGGATGAAGGTGAAGGAGAGGATTAGAGAGATACAAAGGAAAGAAGAAGACAGACAGTGGGATGAGGGGGGCGGGGGGGGTGGCTGGTGGGCCCACCGGGCGATGAATACCTCTGAACGCCTCATGAGATCCGTTAACTTTCATATTCTAATGACAGGGATTTTGGGAGCGAGGCGGCGAGGAGCTCGCCAGGCACCCTGCTGTGACCTCCTTCTGCAAGTGAACACAAAACCCTCGCTGGAACCGACAGCAGGGGAAGCTAGGCTACCCTTCCCCTATCTTCTCTCGGATGCGCTCTGCTTCATCCACCCCCCCCCCCACCACCACAAAATGTACACATCCAAACCCAAAGACACGCGTGTGTACACTAAACAAACACCTTTGAAGACGTAGCTTACACGTGGTAGAACTTGTGCAATAGCTTGCCTTTCCACAGTAGGCTTTACGCTGTGTAAGACGTGAGAACAATTTAAAAAGGTAATCCTGGGCAGAACTCAGCCAAAGCCATGGAGGTGAAACTGTAATTGCCTTCTCTTTAGTAGTCTACATCAAAGGACTGAACTGCCACCATAATCGTAAGTTGACCAAAAAAAAAGAGAGAAAAAGAAAGGACAGCTTTATGCCAAACGATACACCGCTAAGAACTGAAACGTCAACAACACTAAAACCCAGCACACCGCGCTTCAACTTTCCAGTTTCTTTTTTCCAGTTCGGTCTCCAAACCAGCGTTGGACAAACACCACACAGAGGCAGAGACGGCTGGCGCTCGGCTAGGAGCCCCGAGAACGGGGGGCAGCGACCATGTGAAACGGCCTGCTCAGAGGACAACGGACCCTGCGTGACAGCAGAACACTTCCCCTGATTAATCAGGCCCAGCAGCAGAGCTTTAGGAGCCATTAAGAGGCTACCTAAATGACTTCACTTCATTCATTAGTGAGGAGCATCCTTCGGCAGATAGAGAGCCTCTGCCAGACAGCAAAGTGGGAGACCGGGATCAACCATAAACAACGACAAATATAGAGCCATTACTATGTTGAATAATTCATCTACTGTAATACGCTGGGCTTCACTAGACAATGGCACGGGAGAGCGCCAAAACAACCATTGAGCTTATAGAGATATTATACTGGTTAATAGCAGTGACATCCAACAAATCTATTTATACAGGTTGTATGAAACGGTTTGGGCACAGGACCATTCCCCTAATCAACTTATAGGACAAAATCTGGTTCCCTAAACTAATGCCTCTTCTTTGTTTCATTAGATTGGAGGGATAGTGCTAAAGCGTTGAGGATGAGTAAATGCGTGCAATGTAATGCTCACACAAGCACTTCTCATTATAAGGAATCTCTTTAAAGACTGACTCTACAGATCTACTGACACCAGGTCACACATGTATGCACACCTCAGGCACCGTGATAAAACATGCGTGCACCAGCAGTGAAGTTGCACGGACAGACAGACGTGCTAAACGTTACAGAGCAACAGATAAACGTTTGATAATGCTGAGGGAACCAACGATGAGAGATAGTGAAACCGATAAAGGGCACTGTACACGATAAGAGTGGGCCACAAAGTTGAGAGAGGGGAGAATGAAAGACAGAGAGAGGAAGAGACGGCTACAGGGAAAGAGAGAGGGATAGAGAGAGGGAGAGAGAGAGAGAGAGAGAGATAGAGAGAGAGAGAGAGAGAGAGAGAGAGAGAGAGAGAGAGAGAGAGAGAGCGAGCGAGAGAGATGGATAGAGAGAGAGAGAGAGAGAGCGAGAGAGAGAGAGAGAGAGAGATAATAAATGATTGATGATGGAGACTGGAAGGCGAGGCGAGGGAGGTCAGGACAAAGCAGGGGAGGAGTGATGATGCGGCGGGGGAACAAAGCCAGGGACGGCCTAACATGACGGCTCTCTGCCACTGAGACGGAGAACAGTGCGGCTCCAACAGTTGGACAGGCAGCCTTAGTTCACGAAGACAGGTGAGACAGTACAGTGGGCTCATAATGTAGAGTAGGCCTATGTCTTGTTTACCTCAACAAGATGGGAGATAATTGAAAAGCGTTATTTATGTTTTCCTCATTGCCATCTAATATTGACTTCTGAATTAATCTAGTTTAAACAAGTGTTTTTTGGCGGTCTCAATCAAATTAAGATATGGACACCTTAATACTGATATTTTGTAACAGTTGACGGGCATCGTCATCATTCCCGTTTGGTAAATAAATGACCTATTTCACGTTTAACCCACATTTCAAATAAAAACGTTAACAATATGACAAGCCTTCTAAACCAGTCCAAGATCTTCTGGTAAAAACGTGGCCGCAACAGCCTTCCCATGATTTCCCGGCTGACTGTATAGCGGCCCACTGATGCATTTCTAATTGGTATTTTTGCTGATGGTCACATGCTCACATCTATCCTCTCCATTACCCTCCCCATTTCCCTGGGGCATCGCTGTAATGGCTCCTCCTCAAGACAGACAATTACACCACCAGTCCAAACACAAACGGAATTCTTACTGACAGTCTTTGTACGTCTCTAACTGGTGGTGGAGACTTGAAAGGGTACAAACTTCCAGCTTTGAAGATTTACAAAGCCCACGTCATAATCCCGCTGTGGAACAGCTTGACGAGAGACATGAATACTCCAATAAACGTTTTATCTGTTGGCCGATTTGTCTCCACTGAGAGGGTCTCGCACTGCTTTACTGTGTAAATGTTTGTACTAGAGGCTTTATCCCTTGCACTCCCAGCAAACAGGGTAAAGCCCCGGCTCCGGGGAGGAATGGCGAGGTGACAGCCCGGTGGTTCAGTAACAGCGCGGCTCTGGAAGCCCTGCCAGTCGCTTAAGACCCAGTGTGACTAAAGGAACTATGGGTGAGAAAAAAGATTATTTGAAATAACTAGGCTATACAAATGCTGTAAATTCAAAGCAATGGCAGCACAACCTCCCGGCTGTCACCTTCTGAGACAGTCTCAAGGTTGGATATCATGATGTAGGACTAGCTTAGATATTAGCCTTTAAAATGGCTGACCAGGACTGCTTTTGTGACTAGGTTGACTCAGTTTCACCTATTCAACAGGATGTTCAACCTCAATGAATGAAAAAAGGACTTGAGATACACAGGTATGCATTTTTGAAAGAGATGCATTTATATATAATATAGATATAATCACAATTATACTGTGAAAACATGCTTCCTTATTGACCCTTCAAGAGCAAAAATGTGGGGGTAAAAAGAGAAACGTCACGCGTAGCAAGGTAAGTCAAGAAAATGAAGCTCATATCCTGTACGCAAGGAAGAGCTATGTGTTCTTTGGCACACCTAAGCGTACTCCTACTGTTTACTTTTCATTAACTCAAACTCCCACAATCCCCCCCACCTCCCATGGGGAGGCTTTGAGAGAGGCCAAAAGGTCAGGAGACGCCATTCAGAACAACTGGCTGAGATAAAAAGACTGTTCACAAGACAAACATAACATCATGCTTGTAAAGTCATTTCGCCATTAATTCCTAATTCTGGCTCTGAATCATCAATGTGCAACCTGTACTGTACGGCTCTTTGACTACATTGCTCTTCAATGTGGTAACGATAAATGCAAAATAGAATGAATAATGGGAACTAAATGATGTAAACAAAAACAACACAGTTTAACCCATCAGTGTTATAAGGACGTATAGAAAAGTGAGTTTCAAACAAAGCCCATCTTAGGCACCAAGCTGTTCTATCCTGTGCTGTACACTCAACCCTGGTCTCATATGCTGAGGGCAGTCATGTGGGAAGAGGCTAAATTGGAGAAACCATCGAATGTTGACCCTCTGATTCTGAGGGCTATGTGGTTTCACATGTGTGTCTGAGTGATGGACTGCCAGACTGCATCCCTCTGTGTTTGTGTGTGAGTGTGTGTGTGTGTGTGTGTGTGTGTGTAGGAACAGGAACCCACCCACATCCTCCAGAAAACAACCTATTAGTACAACAGCAATTAAGAGTAGGAAAAACAATAGTGGCAAAAAGACCAAAAAAGCCGTTTCCTCTGTCTGCTAAAGGCAAACTGTAGACGGAGTAGTAGCACAGGCTTACTCCTGTCTGACAGCCCAGACAACAATGCTTTCAACTGAGACAACAGGAAATACCAGCTTAGCAACCAGAGGAGAGGAGAGGAGAGGAGAGGAGAGGAGAGGAGAGGAGAGGAGAGGAGAGGACAAAGGTCTCAATGCCAATTGTGTAGTTTAGTATGATTTGTCAACAGTAGAGAAGAATAAATACGCGTAGTCAAACAAAATACTTGCCGGCCATGTAAAGTGGACAAATCATGTATCAGCAGTCCAATCCATCTAGCTTAATTGGCCTTCCATTTCATTTGGTTTGTTTAGATTAAGTCAAATCTCATTGGGAGTTTGTTTAATTTCACAGTTCAAGGAACACCAATGGCTTTGCCTCGTGTTTTTATTGTTGAACTTTCTTACAAGCTATTACAGTAAATCTTGATTGCAATAAACCTATAACTCCAGAATATTAAACCCATGTTCATGTAACTTTCCCATCATTTTAGTTTACCTCTTGACGTGTGAATTATAGAGGGAGTCTAGCCGTGTAGGTTACAATGAGCTTGCATCCAATGAACCACAACCACGGTTATGACCACAATATGTCAGAGCGACAGACAGACACAAACAGACAATAAAACACACAGGCCATAGTCATGTGTGGTGACGTTTTTCAGTGTTCAGTGCGCTCGCTGCTCGTTGCCATCCTCTGGCTGACCCCTACGGACGTCCAGCCCTCTCTCTTTCTCTTGAAAAATGTGTAGAGTTGAAAATGAAAACACTCCACTGTTAGTTCCAGCCCTCCAGAGCCCCTGACCATTGTTACGCTCTAACAATGTAACAGTCCACTATAATTAGCAACGCAACGCCTAAAGACAGCGCGGCAAGGCAACCCATTATTCTTTATATGATTGTTGGTACTCCTATTAGACACTGCTTTCATTGCTTCTAATAAGGGTACATTCTGTTGAACTATTCAAGACTTAAGAATAGATCCAAGCAGTTGAAAAGGTGTACAAAAAAGGTTATTCCGCACAATAAAAAAAGTCTTCACACATGGGGCTACTGGCGATTCAAAACACAATCCATCGTGATGTTGCACTCCGGACGTAAAAATCGACGGAAGTTGCAAGGGAAAATGGAAGTGACTATGATTAAAGGGCCCTTTATCTTGTTATGCCCCTAGAACATTATTTTAGGAACTATAAAGACAAACATTGTAACACATCCAGCCTTATTCCAGTCAAAAATTATAATATTGAACGCAACATGGAGAAAAAAAAAACAATAGCCAGAGTTACTCCCTTCTACACCCAGAAACCTATGATGTCATCTGCCTCCCCTCCTGCTGTCCTCTCTGATTGAAACATAGCATTAAGTGGATCTTATAAATGCCAAGCACACTCTGCCAGCTATTTAAGGAACAGGGTGGGAAGATATACAGCTCTTCGTTCAGAGGGTACATAACGTCGTGGGGGACTTTATAGGGATCAGTGGCCGTCCTGTATGGTGTAATGTAAGGGGAATTGTGGAGGGGAGGGGGTGCAATAAGGGACATTTCTAGAGGATTAGAATGAACTGTGGCCTAACATTCAAACAGACGGGGGGAGATGAGGACTGCTAGACAGGCGATAGACAGGGAGATAGGGAGAAATAAAGACGGCTGGGTTACTTAGATAAAACTGAACACCAAAAGACAGATAGAAAGAGGGAGGAGGAGAGTGAGAGAGCCAAACAGAGAGAGAGAGAGGGGGAGGGAGCCTCAGAGAACCTCAGAGGGAGAGAGTGACAGAGAGACTAGGACAGAGAGAGAGAGAGAGCGAGAGAGAAAGAGAGAGAGGGAGAGAGAGTCAGAGGCAGTTCCTAAGCCTAGCCGTCATGCATGCTTAACCTTGCGCTAGCGTCTGAACGATGCAGCACGCATATCAATGATGAGGAAAATATCAGCAGCGAGGCCTCCAACCTCCACTACCGCAAGCCGAGCGTGAGGGAAACAGGGAGCTCAGGAACAACACCGGCAGGAGCGGGCCCGATACTCACTTCACTGTCTGCCTCAGACATTACCATTCAGTACAGTACCGCACCGAAAAGCAGACAGACACCTCAAGTCAAATCCCATATCTCATGCGGATGAAAACACCACGAAAAAAGCAGATGCAAAAGTTGGATGGGTTCCATGGTACGAAATCAAAACTGCACGAACGTAAGCTTAAATTAAAACGATAGGCCTGGGGATTGTGTGGATGACGTCGAAACACCCACATGCCGACTTGGTCAATGTAACATAGACTCTGTGTAAGTGGGTCTATGAGCGTGTGTTTCTACGTGCGTAAACTTTCTGTTTAGTCGGGCCTCAGGTTACAGGACATGCTGTGAGGGAGCGCTGGCCTGCCCCGTCCTGCGGTATGGTTACTCGCGGAGCCGTGAGTATTTGGTGTCACCAGGGGAAACACAAGACTTCCTGCAGAAACCACAAGGACTACCGCTAACTATCGGGATTAATAACCTGCCTGAATAACATGCGAGACAAAAAGCCTCTCTCTCACACACTCACAGTCGCAAAGACACACACACACACACACACATAAACCAACTGCTGATGCCTCTCTTTTTCCCCTATAGGTCACGGGGGAAAAGAAAACTTGACCAACAACTATAGTCGACTTATTTTAACCATGCCTAGAAACAGTTTGGCTTCACTAACAGACATCAGTGCTGTACTGCTTTGATAATGGCAATCAGCCGTGCCAGTCCCCGTTGGGGAAATGTTGATGTGACAAGCGAGAGGAGTGACAGGAGCCAGCGAGGAGAGGCGAGTCAGACTGTGTCTAATTAAAACAGGCACGCTCAGGGACACCCGTGGCCCCCTCGGGGACCTGCACCAGGTGATAAACTCACTCAAGCGCTTGCTTCCCTTTGACAGGAGCAATAAAGAGACTTTGAGCGCCGTGTGCCCTCTCCTCCTCTCTCTCTCTCTCTTCCTCTTCCTCCTTTTATGCCGCCTTGCGTTGACGGAGGTCTTTTGTCTCGTCGAGCCGTGGCATTGCCCCACAGGCTCCCAGCGAGGAGGTGGGGTCTCCCCGTTTTTGATTGACGCGTCACCTCCTTCCTCCGCCCGTGTGGATCAGACGACGTCCCGCTCACAGCTCAATGAGAGAGACAGCTGCTTTCATAGGCCCCGCCGGCGTCCTGTCCTGGGACTCCGCATCAAGCTGCCTCCCGCCAGAGGAACAGGACGGCTTCCAGCCGCACTCATTGGATGGGAGCCGAGAATGGAGCTGGTCCCATCGCTGCCTGGGAGGATGACGGAGACGAGAGGGGTCGCCAGCCTGCGAAAGAGGCTAACCTGCACAAACGACACGGGCCCCTTCAGGGCCACTGGAGGCAGCTGTGTGAACGCGAGGCGATTCCACTTTATTTTTCCCCACCCTTAATCCCAGATTGGTGCTAATCTGAAGGGGATTGGGAAAACGTGGACAGTTTTTCATTGAACGACTTTTATGGGCCGTCCATTGAAAGCCAAACGATAAGGCGGAGGAGAGTAGGCAATTCTGGTGTCTTATTGCAGTTCATTGAGTGTAATGCTGAAATCAAACAGCCTATTAGCATGGTAATGATCACTAGTTGCGTAGTGCCAGTCATCCAGGCAGCCTATCAAGACAGATGGAGGCTGATGTGGAGACATGGACCATATGGGGGAAAAGTGGTGTAGGCTGAGAGCTCAGACAGGCTTACTGGACAGTTTACACACACACACACACGATATGTTCTCGATTGACCTCAAAACCGAGTATAATGGACACAACTCTGTGTGTATCTGCAGGGGGCTGGAGTGTCGTTTTTGCCCGGCCCCTAGGCTGGGCTGTGGCCAGTGGACCCAGGAGTGGTCACTTTCCATTGTAAGCTATCCCAGTGGGTTGAGATGTCTCTAAGTGCTGGGCTCCCATGATCGGCCATTTTAAACCATTAGACCATGAGGTCCTCCAGGACGGAGGGTGGCCTCACCCGACCCGACCGCCACAGGAAGGCCTTTGATTCCGTTTGTCACACACACTTCTCATCTTGCTTTTTATTCTGTGCTGGTCCCATTTGGTTACCCTTGACTTCCACTCACTTTTCTCTCACCGGTATTGTCCGTTAAGGTATAGGCCTAAGTTTCCATTCTGTTCCTAGCCAGCATCAATGCTTTGTCACACTCTTTAGGGATATAACATACCTTGGCATAAGCACACTATTGCAGAGAAATTACATAGGAACCTAACAAGAGGGTTGCCAAGTATGATGTTCCCAAGGATCCCCTCAGTATATAATGTTGTCGTGCACTGGGATGTTTCAACGTGATGCTGCTGTTCTTTATGTGACTCATTGTCAGAGTGGCAGCCAGAATTGGCTGTCTGGAGGGACAAAGACTCCCAGCATGCACTGCTCTGCCTCCCTCGCTGCAATGCTGCGTTGGCAGCCTCCTGGCAATCTGAAGGCGGCTCGAGAATGAGTGGACACAGAAAATGTGTGTGTGTGTGTGTGTGTGTGTGTGTGTGTGTGTGTGTGCCCACTGCCCAGAATGAAGATCCTGAAGGACAATACAATTCACAGTTGTCTGCACACTGCACAGGTAGGGAATTTCAATGTCTGGTCTTTCCGCAACAAAGGATAAGTCAAAACACAATCCAAATTCCAGTCCGAAAGGGCAACGTATATTCTAGGAAAGTTAAAATCCAAATAGGTTTAAGAGTAGACTAGTGTACATGATGGAAAGGAGGGATGAACAGTGTGTGTGTGTGTGTGTGTGTGTGTCTGTTTGTGTGTGTCTGGGTGCGCGCATGTGTAAGTGTGTCTGTGATTAAATTTTATTGTCAGCAGAACTTGTTTACAAAAATCTTTCTTACGGAGCCCCCACTCTCATACACTGTACTGAGATCTACGCAGTTAAGTCTAATGGCGTTTTAACTCCAGAAATAGCAATGACCAAATATTGCCCTTCTAAAACCACTTCACGACACAGCTGTCACTCCCACCCCAGGAACCAACTGATGCTAAAGATGTGTGCACATTTGTTGGAGAGTGGCAGAGAGAAAGAGAGAACATTCTGGAACAAGAGTCAGAATCTACCCAGGCAGGCATCATTGTCCATGTATTGTCAACATCTTGAAAATACATTTTTATCAGGCTCCATTGTCGCTCCATTATCCATTGTGACATTACTTGGTGCTTAATACATGACTACTACTGAGAGACACATGAGGTGGCAGACCACCATAGAGGTAAATCCAAACTGTTTTAAGATCAGATGCACAAACAACTGACAAAGACCAAAAAGTGCCCACCCTCTAATCCACACAGACCAAACACGATACAACTCCTTATTTATCAACACACTCATTTAGGACTGCCCCGGTCACATACAGGCTTTCTTACTTTCCATATTAATCTACCAATGATTAACCTTCAAAAACAACGACTAGTTAGACTTATATCAGCACGCGTAGGAGGTGAATGTTGAACCTGTAATTCCTATGACACTTCCTCGTGGACACAACTAACCACTGCTGACACTGCCATGTAGTCACATGTACACACACACACACACACACACACACACACACACACACACTAATGCCAAAGGCAGACATATCCGCAGGGCTACCCTGCATCTCCATGGGTGAGACGCCAGAACGCTCTCACTACGGGGGTCCACTGGGAGGTCAATACTACAACACTGTAAACTAATGAGCCAGAAAAGTCCCTCAGTTCAGTCCCCCACCCTTTCTCCAAGATGATCTGTTGTTGCCCTCTGTCTCTCTTCCACTCTGAGCACCCCTGCTGGGCCGCACAAATGAGATACAACTGAAGACACGGCAACACTGGGCAAGCGCCGTCTCTCCGTCTGGCTCCATTTCAGACAGAGCACAGATAAACAGGGACGTTTGTTCCACATCTCTGAACAACCTCTCTCTATTCTTTTCATCCCTTTCCCTCATTTTCCTCCCGCCTGTTCTTCTTTTTTTCTTCTTAAAATACGTCTTCTTGTCGTCTTATTCTCTCTGTCTCAGCTGCAGTCACATCCATCAAGGTAGAAAGGGTTGCCATGGCCCAGGCTTTACTGTGGCACAGAGTCTAGGCAAGTTCCTGTAGGCCGACTGGAGTCTACCAGCAGGGAGCTAAGAAGCTCCTTCTTACCACTGGAGGATTCTGCCCATCCACACAGGCTTATCAACAGGAACTGCTCTGTCACTGACTTTGACATGCACACACATACAAACACACACATAGCGACAAGGCCTTCAAACCCGGCAGAGGATTAAGCCTTCCATCTCTATCCCACTATGCGTACAGTTTTCAGTGGCAGCCCTCGGTGTCATGTTGACCACCCTTGGCGTGGGACTCTGACTTAGGGCAGTGTTGCCAAACATGAATGGGAGGGATTCCAATGACATTAGGAATAAGTGGATGTGGTTGAGCAGCCAAATGGTGATTGGGTAAAATCGCAAGCTAAATCAGAAAATGTTGTAGGTCCAGGTAACAAAAGCAGATATGTTTACTAGACAACAGCCAAAAACATTCTCTAACTTTAACAGGTAAGCCTTCATCTTAAAATGTTCTCTCTTGCACCTAAGTTGACACCAACAACCTAATCTAAATACTAGAGGACGTCACCTAAGTAAGTACATTTGTTAAATAACAATCAAAATTGAATATTGTCTGTTGATGATCAAACAATATCCCCTCGGGATGAATAAAGTGCAATCCAATCCAACACACTGGAGGCTCTTCATTCAGAACACAGCACAGCTTACCCCAGCAAATACAAACAAACGCATTCAACATTCAAAAAATGAATTATGTTTAGAACACTACAATCAATAAAACGGTAAACATGAACACTAAGCAAACACTTCAGTTATATTTCTTGGGATTTGTATCTGCAGTGGATAAACAGGACTGATGAATGAAAATAAGAAATTAAAATGAAAATACAATGACAATACAAGCAATATAACAGATCCGTGCTATGAATGTGAAGGCAATTTTAGTATTATAATTGTTTACAATAACTTTAACAGGGTTTAAGAAGAAGAAAGTGCTTTTTAGAGACTGTATAAACTAAGTCAGAGCTAATGGCATTTCAGAATGTGCACACGCAATAGGCCATTCTATTGGTTTAGTATCATTTCAGACGATAATTTCGGACGATAATTTCGGACCACATGCTGGTAGGCCTATCTGAAGGCTCAATAACTTTTTTGGCAGGCGTACAATATTGTACTCAAGTTGTTTGAATTCGTCACAGTGAGAACATACATGTTTACTACGAGTTGAAGCTGCTGTCTGTTGTACACACGCTTAAGGAGGATAAGCCCAAACTAACGTGGAAATTGAGGATTTCATTGTTATTGTCGCAAATTAAGCTTTCCACATTAATAGACTATCCTGCCTTTTCCGAACGTCTAAATATTTTATAAACGCAATTCTTGTCGTCGGGTTGCATTTCACACCCCAATTGTTTGAGATTTAACTCAATAACTTACTAAAATCATAGCATCTAAGTTGGGCACAACAATGCCGACACGCACCTAAATACCGCAGCTGCATGTTGTGGCAAAAAAAACAAAACAAACAGAATAAGATCCAAATATCTAGCCTATCATGCAGACTGCGCACTGACAGCGTCATCATTACATTTCACCAATAGTATAGCGTGCAATAAAACACCGACAATGTCAACAGAAATCATGTACAACCTAAGCAATTGTCAACTTTTCATGCAAAGAAATTCGCTGAGCCAAAGCCTCATGCCGCTGATTCTAGCAACGTATGTCTTCTCCTATTGCAGCTCCGTTTGTGACTGCCCCGGACGCTCAGGAACTTTCCTCACTGCTGCGGTTTCCACCCATAAATAAAACTTACTTTTCTCTGGCTTGGCTGTCGGACGGCACGTTGTTACTCTTGCCTTTGGCGTACATGCTTGCAGAGAGCTCCGATTGTCACGCACCTGTCAACCCATCACAACCTCCCTGGGCACAGCCCCGTCACCATGGTGACACAACTGACGTCGCTTGCTATTGGATGTTATGCTGACCAAGACCGCCCATTTGCTGTGGTTACCACTCCTGACAGACAGTTGGCTGGCCACGCCCTTCTCAATATTTCTCTTTTCAACCCCACAGCCTCCTCTATAATACCCCCCACCCCACACTGCCTTCTACCTCCATCCGCTCCCTCCTCCCCCCACCCCTTCTCTTTCTCTCTCTCTCTCTCTCTCTC
>JAVQIZ010164868.1:0-24190 GCA_036023535.2 Galaxias brevipinnis
CAAAGCTCCATCAGAATCCACAGAGACAGAAACCATCCAGTGAGGGTGAGTAGAATAGACCAACAACGTATCCCTCTAGCAGTTTGATCTCCGACCATCTACTATGACGGACTGGATACAGCACACAGTCTGTTGCCAAGCGTAACGGATTTGACAACTTCCTGTTTCCTTTTGCTTTTCAAAAAACACCACAAAAATAGTCGCTGGGGATCGTCGATATACATCCGTTCAACTCATTCTAGCTCAACGTGCAAAGAAAGATGGTTTTGAGAGAGGGAGCGTGTCCGTGTAGTGGGTCCCAAGTCCCCCTCAGCGTCCCTCCAGGGGTGTCTTGGGAGAGACTTGGGGGCTGTTTGGTGATAGGGAGCGTGCTGATGTCGTGTGTCCTGATTCCCCCTCACCGTCACCACTGGGCTGTCACAGAGGCTGAGTATGGCTGCTTTGTTTCAGGGAGTGTTTCGTGTGGTGTGTCCCTAGTCCCGCTCACTGTCACCCTGGGGATGTCAGAAAGCCTGAGAAGATGTTTTCCGAAAGGGACTGTGCCTGTGTGGTGTTTCCCAAGCTCCCCTCCCGTCACCCCCAGAGCTGTCAGACTGTCTGACAGGCTGTCCACCGTGTCCACCGGTCACTCAGTGGGCTGTGATGCTGACGCAGCAGCGAGCTTGGCCCTCCACCCTCAAAATGGCGTGCCAGGAAGAGCTCTACCTGAAGAAGTTTCCTCTGTGTCTCGGCATGGAGGTTTCATTACAAAAGAAAAGAAGGAAAAATAGCAACAAAGTACTTTTATTAATAACATAACGACTGGGATGAGGGTTTACTGTGTCTTACAAAGCGAGAGTGGGAGTATGTTAATCTTATATTAGAAGCTCGGAAGGTTTGGTCAAGCTAGGGAGGACAGGAAGAAGGTACACTATACTGAAGCTGAGAACCACATCTCTTACTCTCCTGGTGTCGTGTAACCCCTCCTTAAGTCGTTGCTGTGTCCTTGTCCTCTCCTCTGTTTTTATCTTCTGTCTGGCCTCCATCAGGAAATAAAAGGCCTCCTATACTTACATTCCTGTCACGCTGCTTTCAGATTGTTTATGTGCTGCAGAGAACATTTGGGTCTGGTTCTGTAGCCGTCGTGGGCAGCTCTGCGGGTCTGTGGCCTCGCATCGGCTCAGTCTGCAGAAAAAACAAGATGTCTGGTTCTTCAACAGACTGGAACTCTACATCCCCAATGACCTGTCCGCAGAGCATAGAAATACACTGACTAGACAGGGAAAACAGTTCGGTCACCATGCAGTGTCATGTTTAATGTATCATCGAAAATAAGCAAAACGTAACTTCAATTCATGACGCGACTTCACATTACAGTAAACAAGTTACCATCTTTGGTGTCCGTGGATTAAATGGTTTGTCATGTGAAATTGTGTCTGATCTAGAAATTCTAGTTCAGCGGTTCCCCCAAGGCTGATGTCCACTTTAGGAAGGAACAACACTTGGATGGATGCCCTTTCACTGACGGAGCACTGCCATGCCCTCTACACTTTGTGTGTATGGGTGTATGTGTGAGTGTGTGTGTGTGTGTGTGTGTGTGTGTGTGTGTGTGTGTGTGTGTGTGTGTATGTGGCTGAAAAAGGTGAGGATGTTGAAGGAATTAGTTAGTGTGTGAGTTTGTTTGCAAGATAAAGATGGAAATAAAGGGCAAACGTGTGTAGGTGTTTATATTTGTTTGAAAATCACCAAATAATATGCGTGTGTGTGTGTGCGCGTGTATATTTGTATCTGCTTGTCCAATAATATCCTTGTGCTGGACCTGAAATAGCCACTGACTCCTGGTCTCTGTCCCAGCGGGAAACTATAGCCCTTAGCACCACGTTGCTATCTGTGTTCAGCAGAGAGTTAACATGGAACCGTCTAAACGCAGTTTGACCTTGTTCTTCTTGTTTCCTTTGGCAGCCTGTACGACACAGCGGAGGAGGACGAAGGAGAGTGGCGACTGGCACCGCCTGCGGCTGTCCCGCACCGTCTCGGAAACTCGCCAGCTGAATGAAGGTCCTCTCACTGGCCGGAGAGAGTGGCTAGGCCTATTAAATATACATGTGCCCCCATAGGATCCCTGAGGTCTCAGGCAGCAAACTCTGGGCTATAAATCAATACAAGAGGAGGGTGATTTCTCCTTTATCCAGGCCCTCAGCAGCAGCAGAACAAGAGGAGCGGGAGCAGAGACGCTGACCCGGCAGCCGAAGCAGCCGCAGCAGCAGAACACCTCAATAATCTATTTCTGAAGCTCTCATTGCTTTTCAGATTAAATGCCTCTAGAAATATCCCCAGTGAGCCCTCACTTGATACCAGGCAGGTTTGGCTGCTGACTGAGGGTGTAGCGTTTGTTTGACACCGTTCTCAACACAGTTCCGTATGTGTACGCGTGGTTTTCAAGTTCTGCTGTGTTTGTGATCTATTTTGGACGTTTCTATTGGACATTTATATCTGACTGCAGCAGCAACTAAAAACAAAACTCTTGACTTGTAATGACAGGCAAAAAAAATCACACAATCTTGCAATCTTTATAGATGTTTTTTTGTTTTTTTCGGCGGTTTCCTTTTAAAAGAAGTCATTGTTTTTTTTTATACATATACCTATTTCTGTTTCAAAAGAAGGGCATTCAGAAATACGTGCCATGACATCCTAATGCTATGCAGCGCAGACATAGCCTTGCAACTTGATTCCATTAGCCGGTGTTCATGAAACCCAGGGCGTGGAATCAAGCACCAAAACCCAGTTTCTCTCCATTACCCCCTGTCCCGTGTCTCGCTTTAATCAATGCTCTTCGTCCTCCAAATGTACATTTCTAGATTCTACGTAGGCAGAGCAGCTCACTAGCTTTTTCACACTCAATCATGTGAAATGAGAGATGAGGGGGCCCCAGTGATAAGCCATCCTGACGTGTGAGGAGAGTGTGTGAGGAATCTCCACAGCTTAAATCCGCCCCACACAACCTCTGTGCCAAGACACAACATAGAGGAGAAATAGCAGGGACAGGACAGCAATCACAGAGGCGGGGAGGAAAACAACAACTTTTTCATTTCAGAGTCCTCTAGTGAGGTGATGTCCTTGGATATGGGGACAAGGCAATGTAATAAGAATAGAGAATTGGATTAAAAGATGGATTATCTTCGCTCTACAAGCCCGAGAAAAACAGCTGCTTTCCAATAAAAATCCACCCCACAAAACAAAAGGGGGAGAGAGAAAAGCTTTTCATCGAATAAGAGAACAGCTCTCAGCAAATTGATTTTGGAGTCAGTGTTGGCGGTTGATGCTGGTGTGTGGTGTGTAAAGGGGGGACTTTAACCTGGCTGGACGCAGAAACAGCAGTAGCACCAGCAGCATCACAGAGGAGAGATGGAGAGCCTGGATGAGCTCGAGCACCCACTCCTGGAAGGAGAAAGTCCCAATAACAGTGGCAGAGTCGGGGGAGGACTAGGGGGAGGACTGGGCTCCGGCGGAGGCGTTGGTGGCGGTGGCAGCACACAGAATGGTGGTGGACTATTTAAGGGCATCCTGGTGAGGTGTGAAGAGGACAAGACCTTCCCTCCACTGGCTTGGAGAGGCTACTGTGGCGGGCCTCCGCCGCCAATGTCCCAGGACCTCCGACAGCAGCAGCTGCTGGACCCCTGCTCTCTGCCACGCACGCTGGAGACCCTTTACCCTCCAGCACCGATCTGGACCCACGGAGATGCCCTGGGGCTCCATAACAGGGACTACCTGGAGACCACGTTCGTGGACGTCCACCCAGGATCCGCATTGGAGAGGAAGCTGCTGGCAGACGCTCAGGACGCCCACAGCACCTCTTATAGTCTGGATGATGAAGATGACCTGCTGCCTGATTTTGACGTGAGATCACTTACACACAAATTCAAAATTTGTAAAATTGTCAAAAACGTAAAACACAGAAACAAGTACACACATATGTGCGCACACACACACATACACACACACAAGCACAGGCACACTCACAAACACACAAAAACACAGAAACAAGCACACACTTGCGCTCACACACATATACGCAGACACATGCGCTCACACACAAACACACACACAATGACTGTATGGTATATTCTGACAGGCATTGACATCAACGCAAGCAGGTGTGCAGACCTAAAAATGAGAAGTTAAGGGCCTTATCCCCTTACCTGACTAGACATAAAGTAGTATTTGATTTAGTCCACAGTATATCTTTAAAAAATAAAGATGAAACACCATTTTTCTTAGTTTGAGCCTTTGAACTTTACAGCACCATGAACGTTCCGTGTAAAAGCCTTTCATGGATATGGCATTCAGTCTAAATCCTTCCTGCCCACACAATAAGTGGGCCATATTGTAACCCCCCCCCCCCCCTCCATGTGTCATTAACAATAGATAACATTACAACTGGATTAATATTTCAAAAACCGTGGGCCTTTGTAGTTTAGCCTGTAGCAGGGCCAGGTCAGCTAAGGGTGAGGTTTTTGTAAATCCTGTCCTGTGGACATTGTTGACGAGTCCCCCAGAGACAAAACAAAAACAACCGAGCTGTACGTTTATTTGTTTACTTAATGGACATCGTTCTCAATGCTCTTTTGATAAAATATATCTAATCTTAAAATATGCATTTGCAATTATTTCTAAAAACATGTTGATATAATTTTAATTTTGATATCAATAAACCTTCCTGAGGAAAGTAAAAAGAAAATGTGCAGGAGTTGAGGAGGGGACCAGAACTAGACATGTGGTCCTTCTGCCGAGTAAGGAGCAGCCAGTCAGCAGCCCTTTAATGCTCTCTGACAAGACGCTAGACTTACATAAAGCCGCTTTCCTGCCTGGATGCTGGTAATGACAACACAGCAAAGATCGAGGCAAGGAAGAGAGGGCGAGGTCTATTTCATAGATCAGTGAACAAAGCCCACCAGAAGACAGAAGACAGAAGAAAATGGGGCTCAAATGATAGGCCCTGGCTGAATGTGGTCTACATTATGAAAAGAAATCCTGAATATCCTTTTGAAATCTTTCAAGACATTAGCCTGATGTCTTCCAATCTACACCTACATAATTATAAATGAAAGACTTTACATTTTCTAATCAGCTTTTATTGAAGTGAAAGTCAAAAAGATTCCAAAGTATTGACAGAGTGTGGGCAAGGTAAGGTGTGAAACTCATGGAAATGTTTTTCAGTCACCTGATCTGTCATCTTAATACTACAACGTTCTTATTCCTCTTACAGACACAAATACCGGTACTCAAACCCAATAAAACACATTAAGCACACTAACCATACAAGCAAGTGCAGAGACTCTTCACTTTTCACACATACACATATTTCACACACTACGTACCACTCCAGATCAGTGGCTTACACTGGCCTCCGTCCATGCCTTTGAAGCACGTACTGCACGTCAAAAGGAATTTTCATCAAAAGGTCAAGAGCAGAAACCCCATATCAAGTGAAACATATTTTCAAAAAGGTTTTATGGAGAATGTAGGGTTTGCTTGGTTTGGAGTTAGAGGCGGTAAGAAGCGGCAGGCGGACCGACACGCTGACCTGTGGGAAACGCACCCTGGCAGTGACCTAACAGCAAAATGTTAACAAAGTCTTGGTCTCCATTTTGTTTCATCTTCCCTTTGAAAGGGAAGGTAGCACACAGAGCAGGGTAAGGGAGAAAGAACATCAGCACTTTGGTCGCAAAGGGACCGCTGTTGGGCCGTTGCGGTCCCAAACACACAGAATTATTATCTGATACTGCACATAGAGATTTAAAGTGGCCTTTGTGGAGCACGCCAGTTCCTTGTGTCCAGGGTTTATGTGTTCTGTGCTGAACAAGTTCATATGGCCATCTCGTGTCCCCCTGATGAACACTGTGTGAAGGGGGATCAATGCAGGGCAATGAGTCGTATATAACGCAGACTCAGTGACCTTGTGGCTGGCTCTGAAATGGCCCCTAACTAGTTTTACACAAACACACACAGACACATACACACACAGGCACAAACACACACACATGTACTTACAAACACACAGGCACACACAAACACAAAGCATAAAGAATGAGAGAGGTCTTCAAAATGGCAGATATAACCAAATAACCCTAAACTGACTTTAAAACGGAAATAGAAATACAAAATGTTTTTGCTACACCGGTTCTCCTGAAAACTGAGATAAAGGGACATTCAAAACATTTTTAATTATTAATATTTACAGCAGGAAATTAAAGAAAACATTTATTCAAACATATTTTGGATGATGGGGGAATGGAAGAGAGCTGTATTAAATAAATCGCCAGCTCTTTCTGAAAAAGGCATGAGTCACATACTGCCTAAGGCTGGTCTAGCTGGTGTACACGCAAATGTAACCTCATTCAGTCAGTTTGTCTTACAGGCACTAACAAATGCGTTCTTATTGTTCTGGAGGACATGCAAACAATGTAACAAGACAAACACAATTCATGCAGTCAGCAGAATGTTTGACTTTGAATTAACAGAGTGAGAGAAAGTGTTTGACTTTTGACCTGAAGTGTGCAGACAGGATAAACCGGTTTTCATCTTGCAGCATTTTACATTTGTCTTAAAAACATAAGGAATGTTTAGTTCAAATTCAAATAGTTTTTGTCGATTTCTTGTCAGTTGGAACCACACATAGTAAAAAGAACTTATACCCACAAAACTCAAAATCACTTACTGATATATTATTTTTCTTGTATGTACAGTATACTCCAAACCCACACTGTCAGCGTGAGAGCTGTCCATAACAAACTGACCTTGCATAGAAAATTGGATTTAAGTTCTACAAAGATCTCACTTTATGCCTCTCCTCCAGGACTCGTCCAGTGATGACTTCAGTGACACTGACGACAGCGACCGAGACTTCCCTCTGATGGTGCCTCAGGATTACCTGGGCTTGGCCTTCTTCTCCATGCTTTGCTGTTTCTGGCCCCTTGGCATTGCCGCCTTCTACCTGTCACAGAAGGTATGCTCTCCAACTCTCCCAACACATTGAAGTGGCAGTATCTCATTTTACCCAAAGGACTGATTGGATGGCTTGTAATATTTAGCATTTAGGTATAAATACAAAATGTATTCTATTTCTACCTGCTATGTTTTCAGCAACACATATCCAACCCTAATATTCAAGTATAACAGATATCTAACTAATATTTCAGGAGACAGAGGGTTCAGGTTATTTTTTAGGGAGTGTATTATTGGTGGGGCCAGGGGTTTACGTAATAAATGCCTTCGTGTTGCACCACTGTGTGTGTTTGTTTGAGCACGGTCTAAAGTGACACTAGGTGACAAAATGTCTGTCGTCAGGTTGTAGACATTATGGAATTATATTTGTGGATTAAACAGGGATTACATCTATCTTTGCAGGATTATGACACTAGAGCGGAGAAACGGCCCAAGGCTTGACAATACAAAGAGTGGAAGTTTAGTAAGGAGATGACTGGTCATATTAGCAAAGTGATGTTTTTGATTAGTTCAGTAATAACATTGCTAACTTGTCTGGTAATAAATTATGTTGTGTTAATTTATGTGTCAAAACACAATATTGTAACATGACTGCCTTAGGCCAACATTGTTATTGATTCATCACAAAAAAAACATCAGAGAAGACATTGACTCTTAAGCATCAAACTAAATAAAAGCTTAAGGTAAAAGAAATAACCAGTAAAATTATGTTTTTCAAAATGCAACCTCTAAACTACATTCACCTCAAGTGAGTAATGAGAGCCCGAACGCCTCTTCCGTCAGCAGAAGTTCCCATACACTTTGTTTTCCCCACTCCTGATAAAGGCATTCTTCTTCCAGCACAGCTCAGCGAAAAAAAAAGATTCCCATTAACGTTTGTGTCGGCCTCAAACTGGCAGCAAGGCATAGGACCTCGGTGTTCAGATCAATGGCCTTCGTTAAGGTTTAATTAGAGTCATGAGAAGCAGGCTGAAGGTGATAGATTTCCGATAGTGTTGCACCGCAAACCTAAAACAGGGGTCAAACTGAAAGACAAGGGAGCCGGGGGAAGAACGGGATTGGAGGACGGAGGAGTGTAAGCATGAGCAAGTGATGAATGATGGAGAAAAGGGTGGGAGGGACTGAGTGAAGGGGAACATAAGGGGTTAGCATGTGAATAGAGTGAGAGGGCCAGGAATGACTCAAGCCAGGGAGGACAGTGACAGATGATGACGAATGGGATTCTTTCCATTTTTTTACTTTTTGCCATTCTCACTCTTACTGCGCCTTTTTCTCTTCTGCATATTACTTTCCTCTTCCCTCTATCCCATTCTTCGCATCTCATATTCTCGTATTCGCAGCCATTTTCTGTCCTGTTTTTCTTTTTGTGTGACAAGTTTACTGTCTTTTGTCTTCTGTGTATTTTTATTGATTCTTCCCTCTATTCCTTTCCATCCCCGCCATATTGTCTTTCATCTTTGCATTCTCTTCCCTCTATCACTTTCTTCCTATCTCTACCATATTTTCTGTCTTGCTTTTCATCCTCTTCTCTAAATATTTTAGTTTCTCTCTCGTGTTTTTAATCTCAACCAAATCTTTTTTGCTCCCTTCTCACTTTCCCGTGTCTGTCCGTGTGTTTCCTCAGACCAACAAGGCGTCGGCCGAGGGAGACTTCCAGGGTGCCAACGCGGCCTCCCGGCAGGCTCTGTGGCTCTCCGTGCTCTCCATCGTCTTCGGAATCATCACCTACATTTGTGCCATTGCTGCGCTCATCTCCTACCTGTCAGGGAAACCACCGTAAAAACAAAACAGCAACTGCGGCATAATAAACAGCAGAGGCGTGCGCGCGCGCACACACGCACACACGCACACACGCACACACACACACACAAGAGACAAACAAAAGAAACGCATAAACACTGACACACACAAATAAACCCCCCAGCCTGGAAATACTGTTAGCATCCTGTAAAAGCCTTGCCCCTCCAACCTTACCTGGAAAACCAATTTACTGTTTCCTCCATCCAATAGTGGGAAAGCCTTGAATGTACTACTGCCTACTGTAACAGTTGGATTGCATTGTTCCCATCAGGATCACCATGGATAGAGGTCATAGAGTCAAATTTGAAAAATCATACTAAAGAAAATTACTACACAATTTGAACAATGCCAATAGATATTACAGAATCAAACACTTATCCTAATAACGCTGTAAATATTCATCAACAGTACTAGAAGGAGGAAAACTAAGAGGACACTAACTAAGAGGGAGGTTTGTTAGGCTGAAGAATGAAGTTGGAGGAGAGGATGAGAAGGTCTTGAGGATGACACGGAAAGCAGACTTTTTAAGGGGATGGCACTGTGGGGAGACTGGGCTGTGTGAAGTGAGATCACTGGTGCAGGCCACCATTAGGCAATCATTGTTCCAACATTTATCTGGCTAGCCCCACTACTTCGGAATCAAGACCAACAAGGAAATGGACCCATAAATTAATGAAAGGGATCTCTCCCTCATGTTACAACTGTAATATGCAAATTACTACACAATTTGAGGGAAAACACGACGTGCCAAAAAAATTTTGTTTTATGAATGACATTTTAGTACAACAAAAAAGGAATGTTGGTGAATCAGTCTGGTTTTAAAAGGAGGAGGCTAATAAAATCATCGCAAGCCAGTTGGACACAATCGCATTAGCCAGCAGGAGGAGTACAAGGCAAGGAACTCTGGGGAAATGATCCTAAAATGAGTCCTTCCGTTAAGTGAAACTTTAATGCCAATCCACCAACTTCATCAGTACACCGTTCTCTTTCTATTTTTCTCCTGCCTCCAGTATGCCGCCACTTAAGGGACTGCAATCCATGATACACTCTGCTATCAATAGAAGCCACTACTGCATTGACTGAATTCTTCTGACTCAACCACATCGCCATGCATCAACCGTCACTCACATTGAAATTGTATATTCTCAGATTAGATGTTTTATTGGTTCTTACTTTATATGGAGAGCAGGGTGGAATATGTAAAAGAAAACTATGTGAGAGTTCTAACAGGTAACGTCGTTATAACAAGAATTTGTGTGCAATATCCCCCTGCCTGCATGTGTCTGTTAAGGTTCCATTTTCTCATAGTGACTACTTCTGCATGGTGAGTTTGCACTTTGCCATGTAAAACCCTGTCTCCAAGACTACATTTATGATGCTAAAATTAGCTTTGATAGAAACTCTGGCCATATTGGTTTTGAGAACATCATCAATTTACTGTGCCATGAAGAAAGGGATGGTCTAAGGATAATCCCAATGTGGAAAAAGACAAAATGTGTTGACATTTTCTATTTAAATATATAGTTTTATAGAGTCACCAGTTGTTAATTTCTAATTAAAAAAGACACAATATTTTATGCATTTAAGAAAAACCAGTGTTGTATCAAGACTGAGTTGTTTGTGGATGGTCAATTATACTGTCATTTAATGTAAGCACGTCTTACGCGGCTTTCTAAATATGTAACTTCTAGACTTGTAGTTACAACTGTTTATGTGCTGGGATATGAAAGCACCACGGTAGTCCGTTAAAATCCCGGCACAATTTAGACAATCCTTTCAGCTCCCTTTGGATTTTTCCATAAAATACAGACCCCATTTTCATACAAGTATGTAATAAATTCAGCCGATGTCATAGATATATATATAAGTTCATTTGAGATTTGATAATCACAATGCCTTTACTATGAGCATTCCAGTGCAGAAAACTGTAATTTGACTGGAAATACTACATATCTTTCTTTAAACATTTGGTTTTGCCGCTGTGAGACGGAAAAACAAACAGATACACAAAACATCTACATAGAGGATCGTTTTGTCAAGTTTAACGAGGATCGACGTGCGGGAAATAGGATTCAAAGGTTAGCCTATGAGAATGGTCTGATAGAAATGTAACCTCTTCACATCCCTGTGTTAAAATTATATGTAAATATTACAAAAAGATTACCTGATTCAAATAAATGCACTTGATTTAACATTGCTTGTTTTCTTTACTCAATAGCAAAGTAAATGGGTCATTTGCAGGAATTAAGATTTTCTTATAGATTTTAGTTAGATATAACTACACTATCAGAAAACAAACACAATTATTTGAGTTGACACTGTTAGCATTACAACAACCCGACGAGCATGGGCTCAATTGTTCCCTTTACAAATCTACTTTATCTTGCTAAACACATTTGCATTTTGCATAAAAAACTCAATGGGAGGAGTAGATATTTCTAAAGACATTTCTAAATGGCTTCTATATATTTTATTAAAACAAAAAGGTTTGGGTAGTGGTAAAAAAGAAAAAAAGAAAAAAAGAAAAGAATGACAAAAAGGAGTCTTATGTTGCTAGATGGTTTTGGAATATCTCCGTTTGACAGAATCTCGGTAGAACTGGAAGATCTTCTCTGATGCTTTTTGACTGACAGCTATGCACTGCTGGAGCTGAGATATCACAGGAGGGATGGGGAGAACAATATAAATATCTGTAAGATAAAGCTTTTCTTCTAATATACCACGTAAAATTGTACTGCAAAACATATAAACAGGTGGTAAAATTTCTGTTGAATAATAACAATAGCATCTTCCAATGAATGACCCTACAGACCACAAGAATGAGAACTGAATGAAATTGTATCTACATTTACTCACTTACCTCATGAACTGAAAAAGATCCTTTTGTTGATGACATCATCACTTTGTGCTCTTTGCTGTCAATAGCAAAGGTCATCAAAGCTCGACTTTCCTGGAAGAAAATAAGGTTTTTACAAATTACAGAAATTAAAGGCAGATAGTATACATTTTGCCCAATACATTTTTATATGCATCATATTTCATTAAATCTTCTACCTACCTAAAAATATAGATAGAATCCCACCTTTAAAAGTGCAATGATCATTCTGCATTTTACAGGGACTATTTTCTGCAACATTCTGAATGCTTTATCACCAGGTGCATGTTGTGTGTACAATTCCAAGACTTATGACATCACCATTTCAACAGCCTGCAGGTTTCTTTTCAAACTGACCTTTTCCCGAGCAGCAGTAGGGTCTGTGGTGATCCGTCCCTCTAAGTCAATGGCACAAGTGACTCCACAAAACAGACAACTCATAGGCAGCCCTGCATCCATCAGAGCCATACAGGCAGCGTTCAAGAAACAGGCCAATAGCTGGGTGCCCGGATAAGGAAGACCACTAAAAAACACTGCTCCAGTGTATTAGCTTTCAGTCACAAGACACAGGACCTACAATACCGTTTTACATCAATCAAATCCAATCAAATGGAGCACATTTGCCTATGCTTATGCAATTCACATGCACACAGCTGGTTGAAGGATACTGAACCATCATCATGAACCAGTTGAAGGACGAGGGTGAGCGAGGAGCGCGGATGGAGCATAGAGAGCAGAGACGCTTCACACGTTTCCCTCACACATTGCTCACGTGCCCGTTCCCTTACACCTACAAAAAGAGGAGATAGAGCCTGGAGTGGTTAGTTCACACGCAAACAAAACTGACAGTAGTTTAGCATAGGGTCCAACTGTCACATCCTTTGTGGTCCATAAGCATAATGATAATTTTAAATGAAAGTAAATACATCTGTATTTTTTCTCAATTTAGTCACTTTGTTGCAATTTCTACTCAGACTTGGTACAAAGTGACTGTTAGTGAGACATGGGACACTGACCGTGTCACACTGCCACCATGTGGCGGGACTGGAAAGAAAATGTAGCATTATTGTGTACATTATGAGTGTCTTCTGTATGACCATAGAGCACTTAGAAGAGGCCGCATTCATAAGACATGTTTCATTGATTAAAAAAAAAAAACATGATGCTTTATGTCTATCATTGATTCTATTATGCTGACAGTCGGTACGGTAGTAAGTGCATCCCATCATTGTTCCATCACAAGGTAATACAGTTTCAGGAAAGATTCCCGACTTACTTGGCAACCCCACTTTAGGCTGAATAACCACCTCCAAAGTTGCACGGTCATATATTTCTTTGCTGACTTTTACTTCGGCTGGCCCATACACCCCAGCCAACACACTTGTGACTCCTTCAGGGAGACACACATGGAAAGACGTAAATATGTTGTCAATGTATAAAGCTTCATGTTTAGACAAAATGAGGCTGATGAGCAAGGAGGTTTCGTTTCGATATAAGCCAGAGGCTTGGGGGAAAAAAACTATACTATAATTCAATTTATAGTAAAATAGAAAAAAAATAAAAAATATTTCACCTACCAAGAAGAACCGTGTAAATCCTTCCTATAATACTTTCACAGAATACACCAATGTCATTCAGTTTATCTTACCTTGGATAAAAGACGATGAGCCGTCTGGCCGTGAAAGTAAACTTTGCTCGCAACCAAATTCACGTAATGTATAATTTGAAGAATTTGCAGGCACCTCCATCGTGGTTCGCCGACTAGACTTCTTTGACGCATAAATGTGACGTATGTTTTGTTGTGAGCGCTTACTTGTAACGCGACATGTGTAGCTAGCTAAAACTAAAAGCATTTAGCCATTCTGTTCCAATAACTTAATTAACTTCTCTTTCTTATAACAAATCTAACAAAACTATATGCATGCAATCCCACGGCTGCATTCAGGCACACTGAATCGCATATTTGAACATACGTAAATACATAAAAAAATAAGCTCATTTATCGATTGTTTGCCCTTGGGCTTGGTGTGACGCGCCGTTAGCTTAATAGTACCTAGCTAGTTAGCAGCAAAGCAAAGGGGAGAGATGGCGGCTGTAAGAATGTACGGATTATGCTTTCGTGCACTTCGTCAAACTACAGGATTGAAGACATCAAGGGTAATTCAGCAAAGAGCATTCAGAGTCAATGTAAGTTAATCATTGTGAGTTGGGTGTAAAGTTAATTTTGAACAATTCGAGAATGTCGTCTGAAAGGTTCACCTGGCATTTGTTTTCTTCTGAAAGGCTATCCCTGCTAGCACTGTAGCAGGGTTAAGCGAAGTAAATTCCATACTATGGTATCATCTATATCTCAAGACCGCAAGGACAACGTAGACTATATTCTATAAACTGCAAGTTGCATTTCAGTCAATATGTTGGCATCTTCATCTTAGTTCTCGTTTTTTTGTTTTATTCAATGACAGTCTGTGAAGTTCCTACGCTTCACCCTCCTGATTGGTTGGCCGCAGGGGTGTGTGTAACACTTTGGCATTGGCTTGTATTCGTCTTTCTGGTTGACCACTATCATAAAAAGTAAAATGTTATAACAGACTAGCTTCTGGTTATGGCTCTGAGCTTGTTGCCTACAACCAGTAACATTCAGCTTGACACTATAATAGCTATCTGACCTTTAATATTTAATGCCAATCCACCTATTTATGTTGGGGTTCCAAATTCAGTGGCATGGTTATTATTTGTATGTACGTTTAAATGCTTATTTATTTAATAAATGTATTTCTGTAAGCCTACACTTCTGAATTATGTTTACTTAAAGTGACTAGTGTTAGTTAGCTGTTAGTTTACAGAACTAAATATTAGTAGCCTTGCAATTAAAACTCAATGGCCGACAATGACGCCTGTAATTTCTCACACACAAGACAGTAAATTGTTCTGCCAAACTTTAACATTATGGCGCTGGTGTTCCCAGGGAGTGCATCGGCAGGAAGCCTATGACACGTCCGCAGAGAAACCCCAGTTTCCGGGAGCTTCTGCTGAGTTTGTGGACCACCTCGAGTTCATCCAGCCTAACGTGATCTCCGGTATCCCGATCTACAGGGTGATGGACAGGCAGGGGAAGATCATCAACCCGTCAGAGGATCCACATGTAATATGCAGTCCTGCTTACTTTTCAATTTAAGGGGAATTCCCATTTATCTTATTGTTTAATTTGAATTGCAATGTAATTTACTTAACATGTACCAATTAAAAAGCCTACAAAAAATCTAAGCCTAGACAGTTACCTTAGGCCACTTATTTGGATGATGTGGCAGTGTAGCGCCTATCTGCACATTACAAGGCTATATTTGAATTCCCTCCTGCATGGGGCCTCCTTAAACATTCCGGTGGCCTTACTGTTATAGACAATGTGCCAAACCCTGTCACATATCAATATGTTTAATATAATAATTATTTTGTACTGATTGAGCTTGTGGTGCTTTCCAACAAAACAGCTTTCCAAGGAGACAGTTTTAAACTTTTACCAGAAGATGACATTGCTCAACACGATGGATCGCATTCTGTATGAGTCTCAGAGGCAGGTAACTGAGATACGTTTTTGCAACAGAACCCCTAAAATATGTTGTACAGTTTATTCAGGAAGCCTATTTAATAGGATCTGTAATTATTAAGCAACACTTGCATGTTTTGAGATTTTTTCTCATTAATAATAAGGGGACTAGTAATACAAACTGTCTAAACTGATGCCGTTTTCAATGCCTCAGTCGGGTAGATACACGTGCACAGTTTCATATATTGTTCACATTTGTTGCACAGAACTGTCAATGTGATAATGGCCACGTCAGTTACAATCCGGCTAATTAATTACCACACCCGAAGGTGTTATGCAGTTGGGCTGTCAGTATGGATGTATATAAATTGTTTACCTGACTATTTATTGGCAACTATGAGCGTTAAAGAGTGGGACAAGGCACTCGCTCATGTACAGTTGCAAGAAAAAGTATGTGAACCCATTGGAATTACCTGGATTTCTGCATAAATTGGTCATAAAATGTGTTCTGATCTTCATCTAAGTCACAACAATCGACAAACACAGCCTGCTTAAGCTAATACCACACAAACAATTATATGTTTTTATGTTAGTATTGAATACACGATGTAAACATTCACAGTGCACGGTGGAAAAAGTATGTGAACCCCTAGGCTAATGACTTCTCCAAGAGCTATTTGGAGTCAGGAGTCAGCCCACCTGGAGTCCGATCAATGAGACTAGATTGGAGGTGTTGGTTAAAGCTGCCCTGCCCTATAAAAAACACACACCAGTTTTGAGTTTGCTATTCTCAAGAAGCATTGTCAGATGTGAACCATGACTCGCACAAAAGAGCTCTCAGAAGACCTACAATTAAGAATTCTTGACTTGCATAAAGCTGGAAAGGGTTACAAAAGTATCTCTAAAGCCTTGATGTTCATCAGTCCACGGTAAGACAAATTGTCTATAAATGGAGAAAGTTCAGCACTGTTGCTACTCTCCCTAGGAGTGGCAGTCCTGTAAAGATGACTGCAAGAGCACAGTGCAGAATGCTCAATGAGATGAAGAAGAATCCTAGTGTCAGCTAAAGACTTAATGAAATCTCTGGCACATGCGAACATCTCTGTTGACGAATCTACGATACGTAAAACACTAAACAAGAATGGATTTCATGGGAGGACACCACGGAGGATACCACTGCTGTCCACAAAAAACATTTCTGCACGTTTGAAGTTTGCAAAAGAGCACCTGGATGTTCCACAGTACTACTGGCAAAATATTCTGTGGACAGATGAAACCAAAGTTTAGTTGTTTGGAAGAAACACACAACACTGTGTGGAGAAAAAAAGGCACAGCACACCAACATCTACACCTCATCCTAACTGTGAAGTATGGTGGAGGGGGCATCATGGTTTGGGGCTGCTTTGCTGCCTCAGGGCCTGGACAGATTGCTATCATCGACGGAAAAATTAATTCCCAAGTTTATCAAGACATTTTGCAGGAAAACTTCTGGAGTGGCCCAGTCAGAGTCCTGACCTCAACCCAATTGAGATGCTGTGGCATGACCTCGAGAGCGATTCACACCAGACATCCCAAGAATATTGCTGAACTCAAACAGTTTTGTAAAGAGGAATAGTCCAAAATTCCTCCTTACTGTTGTGCAGGTCTGATATGCAACTATAGGAAACGTTTGGTTGAGGTTATTGCTGCCAAAGGAGGGTCAACTAGTTATTAAATCCAAGGGTTCCCATAATTTTTCCACCGTGCACTGTGAATGTTTGCATGGTGTGTTCAATAAAGACATGACAACATATAATTGTTTGTGTGGTATTAGTTTAAGCAGACTGTGTTTGTCTATTGTTGTGACTTAGATGAAGATCAGGACTCATTTTATGACCAACTTCTGCAGAAATCCAGGTAATTACAAAGGGTTCACATACTTTTTCTTGCAACTGTATGCCAAATTTCAAGTTGATTGTGATTTATAAAGGAGAAACCGGTCTGGGACGCACCTTGTGTTTCGTCCATGCACAACCTTTTGACATGAATCCTACACACATTTTTAGAAATGAGGCCCCTGATGTCTGTCCTGCGGTCTGTGTGGTTTATTTATGAATCATGTTATTTTTTCCATGTATTGATGTTGTGTTATATGTTCTATAAAAAAAACAACAACACTGGTATGTTGTCGTAGGGTCGAATTTCGTTTTACATGACAAATTACGGCGAGGAGGGAACACACATTGGCAGTGCGGCAGCTCTCGACCCTAGCGACCTAGTCTTTGGCCAGTACAGGGAAGCTGGTAAGCAGTATGCCTGGCATTTGGTAGCAGCACTATGAAAGCATCTAGCTTTCAACATTAATGTAACATTACGGGAGGAGGTTAAATATTTGTCTCTACATAAAAGCAGTAAAGCAGACTTTCCTACCACATAGGAGTGCTGATGTACCGGGGTTTCCCACTGGATTGCTTCATGGCACAGTGCTACGCCAATGCTGATGACCTTGGCAAGGGCCGCCAGATGCCTGTCCATTATGGAAGCAAAGACCTCAACTTTGTCACCATTTCCTCTCCTCTGGCCACACAGATTCCTCAAGGTGGGTCTGTTCTCTCTGTGGCGAGCTGTCCATGTTAAAAAATGTAACCTTTTTTTCTCAATTGGATTGTATTATAAAACATAAGAAAATGTGTTTATGTTGGCACGAATCTTCAGAGTATGTGTATTTTGTGGGGTGACTTTGTGGAACTAAGAACAACATGACACAACATGTCAGCATAACAATTTAAATAGTAAGAGTGTCGGGATGGAAAAGGGGCAGGACAAGAGAACTATATTACTTTTTCCTGCTCCATGTCGGACATGTGATATTTATGTGTTGTTTATTGAGAATTCAGTGTGTATGCCTAATGTTAATTGGATCAGTTTTGTTTTTGAACTTAAATATTTTCTTGTTGTATGCATAAAATAATAAAACATTTATTGGTGGTTAAGGAAGAAATTCAAAGTGGAATGTAGGATTTATGAGAATTCCCTTGACATCTGTTTCCTCATACCATACCGATCCTTACTATGGCGTGGATCTTAGATATAATAGATTATTTTATTTTCATGAAATATGTAAACAAGGCCTGAGACACCAAAGTTTATACAAATTGCGTCACGATAATATGTGCCAAATGCAGTGAATTGTATTTATTAGTATGGTGTCTATAGTAAACATATTTCATTATCAAAAGGGTGGTCTTATAAGTGTTATTCTTTTGTGATTTTTAGCGGCCGGGGCTGCGTATGCTGTTAAGAGGGAGAACGGCAACCGTGCTGTGATCTGCTACTTTGGAGAGGGAGCGGCTAGCGAAGGGGACGCTCATGCGGGCTTCAACTTCTCTGCCACACTCGAGTGCCCACTCATCTTCTTCTGCCGTAACAACGGTTACGCCATATCCACCCCCACCAACGAGCAGTACAGAGGAGATGGAATAGGTAAGAGTTCAAATTAAATAAAATGAAATCTTAAAGGCAATGCTAGTTTTAAGGTTAGCAAGGATAACCTACAGTTATATTTATCTGCTGAATGACTTCAAATTCATTGAGATGATGGGTGAATGTATTCAAGAAATTGTTTAAATATGCTGTCGTTTTCATATACATTTGTTGGCCTCTCTCCAATATGTTTGCCTTTTTTTTGACCTTTTATTGTTTACTTAGTATGTTTAAACAAAGTATTTGAATATGACATTTGAAAAAACTAGGAACCAGGTGCAAGAGAATGTGTTATTGCTTACATTAGCCTAAATCGGTCTGCAGGAGTAAATTCTTTCCCCCTAAACTTTTTATACAGCTGCCCGTGGTCCAGGCTATGGTATGATGTCCATCAGAGTTGATGGGAACGACGTGTTTGCTGTGTACAACGCCACAAAAGAAGCACGCCGCAGAGCTGTGGCAGAGAACCAGCCCTTTCTAATTGAGGCCATGACATACAGGTTTGTCAAGGTGGTGGTGGCTGTTGTTTTCTTTTTGTTTGTCTTGTTTATGTATGTAGTGCTTACCTAACTGGCAGCAAGCTTTGTATTAAGCCAAAGTTCGTTGACAAGGAAATATTGAAAGGTTAAATAAAGTGTGTTACTTTGGTATTAATCCAAAACCACAGTATTTAGAAGGGATTTATTTATTCTTTTTTTTTTTTAAATTTTTATTTTATGCGGGGTTTTTTTCAGAATCGGTCACCATAGTACCAGTGACGACAGCTCAGCCTACCGCTCGGTGGACGAGGTCAACTACTGGGACAAGCAGGACCACCCCATTTCCCGCCTGAGGCACTACATGAACACCCACAGCTGGTGGACCGAGGAGGATGAGAAGAGCTGGCGCAAGCAGTCCCGCAAGATGGTAATGGAGGCTTTCGAGAAGGCAGAGAAGCGCCTAAAGCCCCATCCCGACTACATGTTCTCCGACGTCTACCAGGAAATGACCCCCAACCTGAACAAGCAGAAGGAGGCCATGTGGAGACACGTGAATCAGTACAAAGAGCATTATCCACTCGACATGTTCGAGAAGTAGACAGCAACTCCTTGCCTTTCCTGCTAGGAAAGCACATAGTCCAGTGGGAATGCTAGAGAGTGAGGGTAGGTTTGTGCCGAGGTGTGGGATAAGACTGTTGAACTTCTTCCACTGTACATATAGCAGTTGTAGTTTTGATAATCTACCAGTAGACCTTTATAGTCTCAAGTATTTATCAGATAAGGGGGGAAGGAGGGTATGGAAATGTTTGAGTTTTGTTTAAATGTGTTCAACTGTATGCCTTTCTGGGCATTATTGTGCCTTGTATTAAAACACTCAGTAGTGTTGAAAAAGCAAGAATTATAATAATGCTCTTTAGATCATTCTAATATAGAACATCAGTGTTCTCCAACAATTAAACTTATAAAAAGCACTCACCACTTCTCTTTTCCCTGTTGTTACTTTTTCATTAACTTCTTGGCAGAATTGTCTAGGGGGGAAGTTAATTATTTTTGACTGTATACATGACAGGTGACAGAACATGCTCTTTGGAAGCCAATTTTGTTTTCGATTTTACAGACCCTTACAAATTAAACTGATTTTGTTATATAAATGTAGGTTTAGCAAATTGCATGCAAACAATCAAATAACTGTCATTTGCTTCCTTTTTTGTCACAATTGGGGTCTCTTTCTGTATCCAATGTGTATTGGTAATCTGTACTAGTGCCACATTGACCTGTTAAAGGTGTGGACAGTTTCACCTATCTGCCGCAATTACGAAAACCGGTCCTCATGACAATATGATGAATGTATGCGCAGTTATGCATGACATATCGTTCACATTAAAATGATCAAAGAAATTGACGTTTTCCATCACCTAGGCATTATTTAAATGTTCATAAAGTGTAATAAATAAATATATAAATGTTATTGCATTGTCTTAATGCTAATGAATACAGGAGTCCAAAGCAAGATTTCAGTAAGTTTGCTTCCACACATCTGAAAAGAGTGTCTGTAAATGTGATACATGGACAGCTGCAGCAATACAGTATTTCAGAACAGACATTACTTCACAGTAGTGTTCATTTAAGGGTGGTGTGACGTCCCAAAGCCTTATGTGCCTGCACTAATATTTAACTAATGCCTTTACAGTAGTCCACCAACATACAATTGTATGGCAATTTCACTGGATGACACTTGACATGGCATTAGCATTACTGTTCTTAATGAAATACAATTTAAAAACCAAAGAGAAAATGTTAACAAGAAACAATTTTATTGAGTCACAAATAAAATACTGAACAGGAAGTAGTTATCCCCAACCAAAAAAACAAAACTTCCCTCTTTCAAAGGCAATTTGCATGTGATTCACATCACTTCATCTATGATGTCACTAATAACATTTCAGAGGCAGAAAAACCAAACACCCTTTCATAATAAACTATGCATAGAGGTCAAAATAAAGAAGACTTTCAAATGAGCAGATGTGTATTCAACAGTATTAGTCATAGTGGAAGTATTTTTTTGGACTGGATTATACCCAAATCCAACAGTATAGTAAACTTCAGGAGACAGGGACTTGGAGAAACAAATAAAAAATGTTTTTTCCATGAGGACAGACAGGTAAGCAAGGGTGTCATTCTCTTTAAATCCATTCAACAATTCAACAGAGGGCTATGCACTCCCCTCCACAACCTTTTTGCCTGTTGGGGGCTTCTCTGGTGAACTAGGAGAAGGTATTTGTGTACACATATATTGTCGCGGTCTGCCTGTGCAATGTCAAAGGTACGGAAGCCTGCATGGGCTTTTGGAGGGATGCCTAGTGCCTGAAAACACATCCCAGTGTAGACGTCATCGATGGGAAAGAAAGGGATCACTAGAGAGACTTCATAAAGAGGGTTCAACAAGGCTCCCGAAAATATGTACCCTCCACCTCCTGCATAAGCTGGGTAAGCCCCGTCATAGAAACTCATGGGAACATAATATTTGCTTTTAGGGTCTCTAAGAGGAGAGGCAGTGGTTATGATTTGCCCAATATAGGCCTTTGAAGACTCTGAAGGCTTTATGGACTTCAGGTAGCGGAGTATAGATTCTGTGTTAACAAATACGTCATCGTCTCCTTTGAAAATGTACAACACACTAGGGCAGTTCTTCAGAGACCATTTGTAAAATACATGCTCTTTCAGTGACAAGTTAAAAAAAGAGTCTTCAAAGTCCCATTGCAGCAAGTCTTCAAAGTGTTTGGCCTCGAACGAGAGCAAGTGGTTGAGGTCTGGGTCATCCGTCGACGCGCTGCCTAGGAGAAAAAGGGTGCGCACTCTCAGTCCCCCCTCATACAGGGCCTCCCTGCCCCAGGTCTCCCTCACAGCTTGTCTGCGCTCAAAGTGTTGCGGAGTTGACTTGAGAGCAAAGAGAAGAAAGGTCTGGCCGTCGTCATCTCTTCCTTCCTGCGACCTGCACTTGTTAGGCTGGTCAATCAGCAAAGGGGGGTCTTTGCACTCCATGCCTCTCACAAAGCCCTGTTGCAGCTGCGAGTAGGAGCCGAAATCATGTATGTTGGTGGACAGAATCTCTTGATTCACGACCCTGCAATGAGACCAGTTATCCCTTTCAGCCTTGTACTTCCCAGTGTCAAAGTTCCTCAAACGTCCGTGCAAAACTCTGTTCCAATAGGCAAGATTCTTAGGGACTGCCTTACGGAAAGCTTCGGAGATGGAGACAAGCTCAGAGACAGGGCGTTTACTAGAGCGACTGCTCTGAATGATGTGCTGAAAGGGTAATGTGTTGGTCTGATTAGAGTGTACTGTGGTAATAATGGCGGCATGCTCCTCCATGCTGAGGCGGGTTGGAGTGACCTCTAGTAAAACTCTGCGACTAGACGCCTCATTTAGATTGAGGAAGGCGTAGAAAAAGGTGAGAAACAGGCTACAAATGAGCACCATGACGACTAAAGCCTGCAGTCGTCTCATTGGGGAAAGGAAGATTAGATAGTTATCAACTAGACTGGTTGGGGGTTGGTAAGATATTTTCAGTTGGAGGTCATGATATCAGACTCAAGGAAAATCCGCAGGTTGGATACAGCTGGATCCTGTTCGTCGGCTCCGCTGAAAAGATAATTTTTGGTAAATTAGTTTTAGCAGCTTATAATGTTTAAAACATTAAATTGCTTCTCCATATAGATTGACCCACCATTTTGCTCTGGAGGAGCAAGCTCAGGTGAAAGAAGAATATAATGTGTTTCTTCCCCAAATACATACCCAAGTTTTACAAATCTCCTTAGTCCTTGATGGCAAAATGTGCCCCTATTTCCTCCTCTTTTTGTTATTTTAGTGTCTATTAGAACTGCAAGATCAAGGTTAAGCAATTAAAAATGATAAGTGAAACAATAAAAGTAAAATTTGGCTTTCACTTATTTCAATTGCAGGGTCATTCCAGAATATTTTCAATAATCCATGCACAAATGATTAAAACATGCACTTGTGTAAATTATACTTGTCCTGAGACAAAATGTAAATATAGTTGTAGAAAAAGTGGTTCAATGAGCTCGTATCTTAAAAACATAACTCTCAGTCAACATAAGTAATTCCTCCTTCCCCCAAACCAACCTATTCTGTGGGGTCCCACAAGGTTCCATTCTGGCCCCTGTCCTTTTCTCCATCTATATGTAACCTTTAAGTAAGATAATTCTCTTTTACGCTGATGACGCTCAGCTCTACCATCTTCTAAAACCCAACTTTCTGTCCAATTTAAATTCTCTCACAGAATGCCTTGACATTAAATGCTGGCTGGCTCACAATTTCCAGCTAAAGAAAACAAATCGGAAGTTGTTCTCTTAAACCCCCCTAACTCCATTAACTTAAGCACTAGGAGTTTGGGTAATCTTTCCACCTTTTTAAAACCCCACACTGTAACAAATTGCTGTAAAAATACAGTACAGTAACGTACCGTTCTTTGTAAACACAGTTGAATACTGTAAATGTTGGTGCCTTTGAGGAACAAAATATTAACAGCAAGCTACTGTACAATCTTACGGTATAGTATTTTTTCTTTTTTAGTAAGAGTCCGCCAATAACTCATCTGAGCGAAATCATGTTGCATCAAGTCCCACCACCTCATTTAGCACACAGTCAAAGTAAAGAAATAAAAAAATAGTCGGGAAATACTATAGATCAGTGATTTTATTCAAGATAGAAGGAAGAAGAATAAGAGGACCAATTGATGAAGACAATTTTCACCCGACTCTGACCCTGCCAGCGCCTAAGTGGACTGACCACCACCTGCTGCTTTTCTCCTCACCTACAAACACCGCGCACCAGACACCGTCCATCCTGCTTCTGTGGTTTACAAGGTAATTGTGATCTTTTCAAAGTCAGCGTTACCCTGTTATGTCACTGTATTGACTGTTTGGGCCAATAGAAATCATCTTCTAAACCCCGCCCTCACGTGATTTTTGTGCCAAAAAGAAAAAAAATCCAAAAGCAAAAACACAGATCCACAACCAAAAAAAA
>JAVQIZ010164896.1:0-11264 GCA_036023535.2 Galaxias brevipinnis
AACCTTTTGACCTTGGTCGGCCTTCCTTCCGGCCTTCCTGCGGGAGTATGGGGTACTGGGGCCGTTGCTACGAGCCATTCGGTCCCTATATAACTGGAGTGAGAGTTGTGTCCGTATACCTAGCACAAAGTCGAATACGCTTTCAGTGGGTGTTGGACTCCGCAAGGGCTGCCCCTTGTCACCTGTTCTGTTTGTGATTTTCATGGATAGAATCTCAAGGCATATCTGGGGGGAGGAGTGTGTCCAGTTAGGGGACCTCAGAATTGCTTCTCTACTCTTTGCAGATGATGTGGTTCTGTTGGCTTCTTCAGACTGTCACCTTCAGCATGCACTGGAGCGGTTTGCAGCTGAGTATGAAGCGGTAGGGATGAGAGTCAGCACCTCCAAATCTGAAGCCATGGTTCTCTGCTGGAAAATGGTGGAGTGCTCTCTCCGGGTTGGGAGTGAGTTGCTGCCCCAAGCGAGGGAGTTCAAGTATCTCAGGATCTTGATCACGAGTGAGCGAAAAATGGAGCGTGAGATTGACAGGCGGATTGGTGCAGCGTCAGCAGTAATGCGGGCGTTGTACCAGACCGTCGTGGTGAAGAAGGAGCTGAGCCAAAAGGCAAAGCTCGCGATTTACCAGTCGGTCTACGTTCCAACCCTCACCTATGGTCATGAGCTTTGGGTAGTGACCGAAAGAATGAGGTTGCGAGTACAAGCGGCTGAAATGTGTTTCCTCCGTAGGGTGGCCGGGCTCAGCCTTAGAGATAGGGTAAAGAGCTCGGTCATCCGGAGGGAGCTCGGAGTAGAGCCGTTGCTCCTTCGTGTCGAAAGGAGCCAGATGAGGTGGTTCGGGCATCTGATTAGGGTGCCTCCTGGGTGCCTCCCGTTGGAGGTTTCCGGGCATGCCCTACTGGTAGGAGACCCCGGGGTAGACCCCGTGCACGCTGGAGAGATTATATATCTCATTTGGCCTGGGAACGCCTCGGGATCCTCCAGGAGGAGCTTGAAAGTGTTGCTGGGGATAGGGATGTCTGAACTACCCTTCCTGGCCTGCTGCCACCGCGACCCGGCCCCGGATAAGCGGCAGAGAATGGATGGATGGATAAATGGAGGCCTACATGATTGTACTGTAGCCTATATCCTCAAAAGCTGCAGAATTCTGCCATGTCTCAGTCTACGATTATAATCATGTTTTAACATGAAACGTTTCACGCAGTGGAGGCTTCTCGAGGGAGGCAAGGAAGGCAGTGCCTCCCAAATTGTTTTATAGAAATTATAAAATACATCATGATATTTTTTTCAGGTCATCTATAATATTGTGTAAAAAAAGTGTAAAAATAAATTATGAATGTAATTGTGTGTTGTATACATAAATATGCCCTGTTATACAGAAATACACACACTGAACCTGTTTTCAGATGGCCGGATGCACTTCCCCCGTTGGTTTTTCCTATTCTCCAATAGACTTCAATATAAAACGAGAGCATTTACTTGTGTTATAAAAACGCTCTTTAATTGAAAGAAATGCAATTCATTGTTTTTTTTTCATGGGAGGCTAGCCTCCAGATGTGTCCAGCCATGCTCATTGCAATTATGTTTCGCATGCGCCTTAGTGGAGAGAGATTGGTTGAGATAAATTATATGCAAAAGTCAAGTATAGTGATAGATTTGTCAATACAACATTTAAATAACTCAGTCAAACTGCGGAAGTTAGTTCAGTTAGAAAGGCACACAAGTAAGAAATCCTAACCCAATCCAAATCTGTTTCCTCTGGCTCAAGTCACCAGCCGCCACTGGTTTCACGTTATAACAAGCTATCACGTTATAACGTGAAACTTTTTATTTTATAACAATAAGTTATCACGTGAAAATATCATGTTTTAACGTGAAAAACATGTGGTTATCTGTTTGTATTTTTCTGGCATGGGAGCAATACGCGTCCGTACAAAGAACATATACCTTTCTACGCTAAGAGCTGTCTGTCATTGCGCAAGTGCTGAATAAGATGCGGAAGTTACAACTAGAAGTAGAAGCATAATGCCAGACACCAAGATAGCAGGAAGTAGCGGTTTTGTCAATGTGTGCTCTTTTTACCGTTTACTGCTAGCATTAGCCTAGCCGACAACTAACATTGTAATGGCGACGTGCCTTGCGAGCTTGTATGAGTTTTCCATTTTATTCTTCCTTGTAGTTGTGTAATGTAATGACTGGAGAGGCGGGGGGCAGTGGGGCGCAGCATAATGGCACCTTGGCATTTTCCCATTGTCACCACTCTCCTATTGCAGTTAACGGTGTTACTAAAAATATTTTTAGGTGAGTTGGTCGGACAGTTATCAAACTGTCTGTGCAGAAGGGTTGTTGCAAATTGACAATTGTTTTTTTTATATTCTGAGATGCAGATGGTGCTTTAGCCTGTTACATTACCAGTTAGATACGTAAATAAAGCATTGCATAAACGTGTCGACGAAATCGTTGTTGGTAATGGAAGCACTTGAAATTATGCTGTTATGTTTTTGTTCCTCAGTTGTGTGTGAACTTCCCATACCAGTCAATGTGAATGTCAACTCCAGCAATTTCATACACCTGCTGACCTGGGATCCAGGCCCAGGCACCCCTAAAGGTGTCTACTACAACGTGACATTTACATCTGAAAGGTTAGGCATGCTAACTCAACGCACACAACCTCACCATATAGTTAACTAATTATTTGATCACCCAACTTGTTTTCCCAAATGGGAGGGAAACTTTATGCCCCACTGTGTTATCACTGTCTTGTTTAGCACGGAGTTTCACTTTAGTTAGCCATTTGTTTATTCAGAGGGGGCTCCTGGGAACTTGTGCCTGGGTGTGAGCATGTAGAGACTCCGCTGGTCTGCAATGTGACAAAGGCTTTCTCAGAATCACACCTCGTCTACTACAACCAAATCACTGCTGTGATGGGGGACCAGGTGTCTGGCGCTGCCCAACAGACAGGGTTCAAGCCCATCGCCAAAAGTGAGTGTGTATGAAGGAGGATGGTGTGAACTACACAGTGCTCCATACATCTCTATACAATATGCTCTTTTCATAAATTCTGAAATGACATATCTCCATTTCGTCTGATAGGATTCCTAGTTCTGTTGGCAGTGAACAAAATTAATCAAGTTGTTGTACATTTTGGGATTATTGTCTGTCCGTTTGGTTGTCTCCTGTAGCATCCTTGGAGCCCCCAGTGCTTAGTGTTGAGGCTTGTCGTGGAGAACTGTGTGTGAGCCTAAAGCCTCCTGTGAGTCACCTCAGGGACATGTATGCATCATTCTTCTACACCCTGAATATAAGGAGCAGCAATGGACAGGTACTGGCACAGATACAAGACACACAGCAAGACTCAGTCAGAACATCATCATGTCATTCTGGAGTACAGTGTTTCTCAACCAGTACATGGCCTACCCCCAGGGGGTAGGTTGGAAGCTTCTTTCACAGTAGTTAGGCTAAATATTATGCTAGGGGTGAGTGATTATACGATTCTATTAATGTGAGCTAATGTGTTGGCACAAAAATATGTAAAAACTACAATGAAAATACTTATTTAAAAACATGTTCTGGTATTACAAACAAGAAAAATCAAGGTTGTATTCAAAGATAGTCCTTCACTAGGCCATATCACCCAGCCCTACTATGCACATAAAGGTGTAATTATGGCAAGTAAAGATTTGATTAGGGGTACAGTGACAAAAAAAGGTTGAGAACCAATGCCCCCTGTATGTGCAGTTCTCAGTGAACAACGTGCGTCTGAGGGGAGAGACACTTAAGAACCTGACTCCAGGCGTGGAGTACTGTGTGTCCGTTCGCATCTCTAGTGACCTAGATCGCAGGGAGTCTGCCTATGGCCAACAACAGTGTGCCTTTACTGATGCTGTCTACACTGCAGGTGTGTGTGTCTTGCTGTCTTTGGTTTACACCTTTTCCTTTGTAGATATGTCCCACAAGATGTATGAGAACAAAAACTGAAACTCTAATTATTTGCGCATGTACCTATAAGATAATATTTTCTGACATATTTTCTTCTCTCCTTAGAGAGAGAGACGTTAATTGGACTCAGTCTGTTGGTACTGATAGCCTTAATTGTCATTGTTCTGCTGGAACGTGCAGGATTCATACATCTGAGAACCTCCCTTCCACTTGTTCTGGTAAGTTTAAATATCATACACATGACACTCATGCAATTTCAATTGTACTTTTGTGACCAATTCAATGTGTCATGTAACACGCGTAATGAAAATGTGTTTACATCATAGTGGCCAAGGATTCGTTTTTTTTAAGTATGGAACATTTTAGACACACTCAAACCTCATGGTAAGAAACACGACACATGACATGTTGTGGTATGTTTTCTCAGAAGTTGCAGTGGTGTCCTTTTACATTCAGCTACTACTTTTGAAACAGGCCACACTTTGTAAATGCATTTTTGGTTTTATTTTCAGCTTTAGTAGAGCATCTATAGTTTCCAAATGTATCGTATCGTAACAGTTTCTGCATATTTGCACTCTTCCTATTGATTCGGTCATATCTTCATCAAAATGTAATTCTAGATAGAAGGTGAGTGAAATAAAGAAAAACTATTTTATTTATTTATATATATTTTATATTAGAGTAGCAAATCTGCCGTTTTGCTAAAATATTATTTGGACAGATGACTTAAAAGAATAACTTTTTGACCAAATGTGTAGCAAAAACAACGCAGTGCATTACAGTCATGTTTTCCTTCAGAGCTCTTTTGTCTACCTATTGGCTGAAGATCTGACCAAATCAATGCAGAAAAACGTGCAGCAAACAAAGAGGGGAAAATATTTTTTCACAGCACTGTAGTATGAAGATAAAATACAAAGACAAGCAGCTGTTAGATGATGTGGGTTAAATTGACAGTAAACCACATGGATATGTGATACAAGTCTAATGGATGAGTCAAACCTGTGGGAGTTGAGCACTGTGCTAATGAGGTTTCCGCGATTTGTTCCATTGTGAAGCAAAGGGGTTGACCAAAGTAAGGTTTCCATTGAAGAGGGGAATTTGATATCATGAGCATACTTATTACTGTTACTTGAGAAGAGGTATGTTTTTATTATGGGACTTTAAAGTAAGTATAAGGTTTGATGTATTGTTGCCTGTCCTCAGCCTGCTAATGTATTTTTCCCTCTCTATGCAGACTTCACTCCAACGGCAGAAAGAAGAGCTGATTCTGGTTCCCTGGGATGTCTTACCATGTTCCCCAGTACATGGAGTGGCATCATGCTCTGCTCCTTGTGCTAAAGATAGGGATAAGGAGCTAGAGGACCATAGTGATGAAGAGACTGAGACGGAGGGCACTGGTGGGGAAGGTTATGAATCACGCCGTGCTGCTAAACCCCTTTGTTCCACGTCCTCTTCTTTATCTCTTTTCAATGTTGGAGCTCTCATGCACGTCTTTCCAACGACGCACACTGTAGACATGCTCTCTGAAACATCTATGGCCAAGACGACACAACCAAACTCCCCTTTTTTAGAGACCGACCAACTCAAGGAGCCAGTGTTTACACCAAACAGTCCTCAGTCTATACTTCTGTTTCCATATGGTGCTGAGCCTACAGCATTGGACCACAGGATTTTATGGGGCCAGAACCTGGTGCTCAGTAGTCCTACCAACACAGAGACACGAACATTTGTACCAATGGAGGAGGAGTTGGAAGCAGAGGAAAGCAGCCAGGAGGTGAACCTCCTCTCTGTAACCCTTGGTGGACGGGAGAAGGAGGAGGAGGAGGGGAAGAAGAGGAGCCTAGGCATGGATGTGGTGGAGGAGGTTGTAGCTACCAGTAACCATCTTCTGCCCTCTCAGTCCACATATAGACAAAGACAACCTGAGTCCACACAAATTGAAACTTTTGTTCTGGAGGAAGAGGGGGATGAAGAAGAGGTTGAGGATGACGATCAGGAGGAAGAGTATTCCGGTTACATGAGCCGTTAGGAGAAGTACGTTACACAAACTTTGTATCAGTATTACTTTACGCAGCAGGTGTATTTGTTTTACTTCAAGGTGATGGGACCAGGTGGATCATTTCGCTGAATAGCAAGGTTGGAAAAATATTATTTTTTAATGCAGAAGTTTGCTGAAACAAGTTGCTGAAGGCTGACTAAAAGCAAATCTGAAATGTTTTGTATGTATTTGGGTTAACAGTTAAAATGTGATTTGTATTTTATATTTCATGAAAGTGTACTTCATTTGGAGTGTTCGTTGGGTGGTGCCCACGAGTGGATTTAATGTAGGCACATGGCAATGCAACAAAGCTGCTATCTTTACAAGGCCTTCATAAAGGTTATATGCAAATATTGTGTGGCATGTTCTTGTCAGGATGAATTTATGAGTTCAGAAAACTTGATTTTAAGATTGAAGAAATGTTTGTACCCTTCTATATTCAATATGTAAAGGTTAGCAGTATTCATGTTTTTTCTTTATTTTGAAGCAAAGAATTAGATCTATTTTCTTTGTAAGCTATTTCATATGCAAGTGGTACTAGATTTTAATAGAATGTCTTTTGAACCCCACCACATCAGCTGTATGCACCTCACAGTTTTGAGAGACAGATCATGAACAATGGGGTGGCTGCAAAAAATCATGTGGATTGTCAAGGCCACAGGGACCGCACCATTCAGTATCTTTATTTTATAGCATATAATGTACACTTTTTATATTCTTTTTGTAATAACCAGTTGTATGTTTATTGCACTTACAAAGAAATGTAACCACATGTTCTTCTGTGTTGCTCGAGTTACAGGGCAGTCAGACAGTTTTCCACATTTTGTTACATTGCAGCCTTATTTTAAAATGGTGAAAAAGTCCACCACAGCTGTTGCTTGCACCACTATGCTTCACTGTAGGAAGAGTTCAATCTTGGTTTCGTCAAACCAGAGAATCTTGTTTCTCATGGTCAGTCATTTAAGTGCCTTTTTGCAAACTCCAAGATGGCTGCCTTTCATGTGCCTTTTACTGAGTAATGGCATCTGACGGACGTCTGTCTGACAATTCTACCATATAAAGGCCTGATTGGTAGTGTTGCAGATGGGGGAACCTTCTAGAAGGACAACCATCTCCACAAACGAACTCTGGAAGTCTGCCTTGTGCTGCTTATTTCCCACATTCCATCCTCTGCTCCTACAATATTTGCCATATCCCATCCCCTTCCATTATTTCTTACTGTATTCATTAAGCTTTCCCTTTCTGCGTCATGTTGGTTTACAATATAACAGTATGTGTTTTACATCCTCTAATTTATAAATTTTTTTTTAAGATTTGAGTTACACTTTCCTATAAGTGGCATCTCAAGGATGATCAATGGGAACTGCATGCAATTGAACTCAACTTTGAGTGTCACAGCTAATGGTCAGAATACTTGTAGTAAATTGGATATTTGTTTATTACAAACCTGTTTTTGCTTTGTCATTATTGGGCTTTGTGTGTAGATTGATGAGGACATATGTATAATATACATTTTAAAATAAAGCTGTAAAGTAACAAAATGTGGAAGCATGTATGGTGAATAGTTTCAGAATCAACTGTATATTATGATATCTGTCAATTTTATAACCTAGATTACGTGGTCAACCAATACAATTATCATGTTTACTAGTGCTCTTTTATATGCCAAATATATATTTTCTGCCTGATTTGTTTTGAAAATAAATCTACTTTTTTAATGCTACAGATTGTTTGGTTGTTTGCGCTGGAAATTGAATTGGAAAATTATAATTTAAACATATCTATATATTATAATCTTACTTTACCTTTTCACTTACCACTTGCAAATTTATATTATTAAAATTACTTACTGTACTTTAACAAAAAAATCATGAAACAATGGAACCCACAGAAACAGACACTTTTAAAGTGTTCCTGATGTTTATCTATTGCGTATGCAAGACAGACAAGAGCTTGTACATAGAACACTTGGCTTACTAGCATAGGGAGGGACTTGAGTGGAAAATGAAACTTAGTCCACTTTGTACAATAGCAGCCGTAGTCACTATACAATGCATAAAATCCAAAATTCACAGTTCAAGCATCCTGATGTTGATAACCTAACCTTTACATGAATGATGGTGTTGTGGATACTGCAACTTCTACTTTTACCCATGGGTATGCAATTTTCCTTTGGGGCATTCAATTATTATTTTAGAGCAGAAGACTTGGAAATGTTTGTTATTAGACTTTATTTGGTTTGTGTCTATTCTGATCAATCTAGCATGCACCGCAATGCACAATTTTACCTGGAAATATATAATAAATACTTAAAAACTATCTGTAAAACCTTTTGTGAACAGGTATTTAGCTACTTCACTCATATTTGTGACGGCATACAAGCATACTCTTAATATCATTGTTTAAATTAATGAATATACTACCACAATTGTTAAGTTTTTTTTAATTTGAAAGGTTGAGACATGATCTGAATTCGTTGATGTGCATTAACAATATTACATATATTGAATTTGTAACGATGGAAAGGTTTTATGGTCTCTCTCTCTCTCTCTCTCTCGCTCTCGCTCTCGCTCTCGCTCTCGCTCTCTCTCTGCATAGTTATTCCTCTTCCAGCCCCGCACAGTGTTTCCATAATCTCCTTCAACTTGGAACACACTGTCACTTGGCTGCCAGGCCCTGAGACCCCCACCAATGCATACTTCAGAGTGCATACCCTCCGCTACATGAACAGGTAAACTGCCTCTGTGTAAACTATCTTTTATTTTCCTTCTGCCCTAAAAAACTGTTGCTTTGTGAGTAAAGAATTGTTTTTGGACCTGGCTCTCTCCCCATGCTCTCTCTAACCAGGAAGGATTCGTGGCGGCTTGTTGAAGGTTGCAAAGTTCTGAGAGCCCACCAGACCTGTAATCTGACGGCGGTGTTCAAGGATCTTTTTAATAGCTATAGAACTCGCGTCCAAGCCTATACACAGGCTCAGGCTTCCAACTGGACCCTCAGCAGCCTCTTTCAACCCCTCACTGACAGTACACCATTCATCTTCTTTTCTGTGTCTTCTTCTATTATGTCATCCAAGGGGACTTAAAGGGGACTCTGAATGTTCATTCCATCTTGGCTAAGACAGTTCTCTGTCCATCCAACTAGTTTATATTGCTCGGAAGGCTATCCGGAATCTAGCCTGACAATCTTCCTGAATGTTTTTGCACTACACATTGGACATTCCATACATTTAAAGCACCAGGAAACAACTTTATAGTCTGTGGACTAGGCAATCTGAAATCCTAATAAAATCTTATAATGATGTTAAAGTGCTGAATAAAGCATGGTGTATTAAGGATTCTAATCTGTGTTCTATTTGACTTTTGACTCCGTTGCAGCTGTGCTGGGTCCTCCTATGGTATCAGTGTGTGGCTGTGGGAACTGCTTGCACCTGCAGGTCATTCCTCCCAGATTCAGGGAGCCCAAGATCCAAGACTACTACAGATGGATCATATCTGTTGCGGTGCACAGGACCAGGGATGGCTCGAATGTAGGGTTCTGATGTTATTATTCCTTTATCTAAACCTGATGGCTTGCATTGTTGCTCCCACACTTCAGATAGGGAACCAAGAAATTACCCGTTTAAAAGCATACAAGGAATTTATTTAAAATCCACATAAGCAGAAGCAATCACATGATGTACATTGTGTTTGTTTTTTTAAGAAAGTAAATAAAACATCATTCATCACATCATTTTCTAAACTCATACCAAGAAATTAAACCAAATATGCACTTGACATTTTCTTGTGGTGCTTATCTGCACCTTGTTTTTCCATATACATTAAAGAGTAGTACATGTGGTTTTGCCCACGTCCTCTTCTCACAGGCACAATAGAGTATGTTTCAGTTTGAGGAAACTCTCTACCTTTGTTCATATACAACAAAGACTATCACATATTAAGATGGAAGGGGAATCTTTTAGAGACAAACTGAAAATAATATCCACTCAGATGATATAACTATTTCATTTTGTGTGAAACGTTGCGTTTTAATCTCTGTACGCACATGTGATGAAAATGCAAATATTTTAAATAACATGCATCTGCTTTCAACATAGATATCTATAGATAGTTATATTATCCCAACAACCTCAAGCTTTAAGTTGTTATATTAGCTAGAACATTTTTATTTGTCTGAGGTTTGTATCAAACAGAAATCAACATAGTAACAATGTTTCCTTTGTTGCACAGTTCAGTTTGAGCATCCCGTACAAAGAACAGACTGTGATTGAGTACCTGGAGCCAGGAGTGGAGTACTGTGTGACTGTCACTTTGTCAACAAATCTTAACCACAACTGTATCCCTACTGTACCCCATTGTGCATTCACTAGTCCTCCCACTGCCAGCAGAGGTTTGTTGGAGTCTAAGTAACTTAATTAATTAAAGCTATACAGCCATTGAGCAACAAAATACAACATGATATGCTAATCATATACAAACAAATGTTGTCGCTTTAATCCAATGTATATTTCCGTTATGTCTTGTGTCCCGCAGTATCGGTTGTTCTCCTTCTCTGTGTATTCTCCCTGCTGGGCTTGGTACTCGGTGGAGTGATGGTATACAGTGGTCCCTGCTCTCCAACCCCACAAAATGGAATTAACGGCGACTTTAACCTTACCGCGACGTCAACAACTTATTTGTTGGAGGGGGGAGGGAGCAATTCTGAGCCTTTCATCTAGATCTCTATTCTACGGCATGGCTCCTCAGACTGCTACTTTACTTTCCCAAATCCATCCCAAATAATAACTAGTTCAAGGTGTCTCCATAAAGGCGGGTTCAAGAGAAAAATAGGCTGGTTCAAGGGACAGGCTAGTTCAAGGGTTCACAATGAAGGCGTTTGATTTGTATTAGATGCATTCTTATTCATTTCAAAACATCTATTCAGTTACAAATACATAACAAAACATGGAATTTTGGATGAGGATAATCTGAGTGTGATACATTTTCCTTGTTTCTTTCATTGTATGTTTTGCCCTGCGCAACCCAAAGGTCTGTCAATAAAGCTATTATTGGTTCTAGCGTCTATGATTATCTTCCTCGGTTTTTGTCAAACTCTCTAACAAACTTCAAAGGGAACTAGAAATGCATTTCCCTGCGCAAATGCGATGTGATGCATCGCAGTTATTCGACCGACCGCCTTAACGCGCAGAACCTACCCCTGCAGCACAAGCGGACTGCGGTCCAAACCCTGTTTGTTGACAAGGGGGCTTATTGCCGCTAGATCGGTGGTGCCTCTTCATCATAATATAATGGTG
>JAVQIZ010164898.1:0-20000 GCA_036023535.2 Galaxias brevipinnis
CCCCCCCCCCCCCCCCCCCCCCCCCCCCCCCCCCCCCCCCCCCCCCCCCCCCCCCCCCCCATGTTTGTCACAGATGCTTTTTGCACCATCGCCTCTGCTTTTTGCTGATGGTTAATTGCGGGTTCAAAAATGATCAAGAGGCACTGGTATATTATGTATTATATTATATTAGATCCAAAAAAGAAAAATGTATATCCAAGTTTTATGCTCAGTGACCTCAGATGTGGGTTTTTTGTGTATGTCTACAGTTTATCTGCAAGGGGAGGACAAATAAAAATCTATCTTTCTGATCGTAGATACTAGAGCACGGTCACTCATTTAATATTATGCATTGTTCCTTCTCGTTATTTCTTAAGAGATAACCCCCTCAGTGTCTCCTGTGAGAAATGCACAGTGGGACGTTTGACCACATTGCCTTACCTCAATGTGGTCTACTCAACTCCGCTTTAAACTGTATTCAACAGGGTTTGATTTCTACTCAAATGTATTCAGGCCAATCTATTTCTCAGAGCTCCTATTATTTCAGTTGCCAAAATAGGAATGTGGAAAATGGTTATCTTTTAGTTCCACCATTGCAGAGTTTCCATGTTCATCCTCGAATATGAGGAAGTCATTGGCACAAGCGCTTTTAGTGATTCCACGATCAGTAAGGCTGTTGTATGGTGTCTGTACTGTATGTTCCCTCCCTTTTGTAGTCTAACTCCAATATATTGCACAATGTCCGGTGCTTTCTACTGTCTGGCCTAATACGAGGCAGTGTGTGAATGTCAACCAGCCCTGAGAATGCGTCTTTTGCCGTTCCTTTTTACCAAAACTAATAATTCAGATAAGTCCCTCACAGACTTCCTTAAGTCAGATACCAGTATATATATATTTGTTTGTTGGAAACTGCCAAGTTATGTAAAATCGAAATAGATTTATCATAATCTCAAATTCAAGCCTATTAAGAAACACTGTGGTAGACTGAGGGAGCAAAGAGAATACATTGGAGATACACTGTAGGCCACAGTTGAAACATGAAACTCGTCAGCCTCTGTAGACACAATGTCTCAAACGTTTGAGCCTTAACCTCTCACCTCGTTCCCATGGTCCCCACATCGTCTTTATCACATTTATAACATCGTATCTCGTCTCACACTGTCCATATGGCAGGCCTATAATAAAGCCCAATTAGGCTCTGGGGGATGCAAACCACTAAACTCTTTAACGCTCCAAACCTCACGCACCACTTTGAGTCTTAATGGTGGGAGGCCGTAGATGTCTGAGACAAGCAAAGAAGATAAAACTGGAAAGAGCAATTCACTCGCTCTATATTCTGGCTAGTTCTTTTTTGTCCTTTTTTTTAACCCTTACCCGTTGCTAATGTTAACCTGCTGCCTCTCTCCAGAAACCTGCCAAACAATCGCCACAAAGCAAGTCCAAGTTCCTTTATCCATAAAATGTTTCTCTGCTCAAATTAATAAATATTTACGTAAGTATGAGAGCATTTATGGTCTGTTCTGTTTTCTATCTTTTCATGTGTCAAGGTCACATCTCAAGCGATTCAGTTCACGATTGCGGGACAGAAACATTTACAAAACGGGTGACATTTTTTAAATGTGTTCAATCAACAGCTGTCCTATTTTGTATTTGTTGTTCACATATGTGTATGGTGAGGGCCAGGGCCCCATTGTTTGTGGGGCAATGGGAAAGGTTCATTGGTTACTCACATAGTCTGAGCATGGATAAAGAGGACAAGCTTTGCACTCCCATTGTTTTACACATTAGCAGTTCTTCTAGTTATGAATGGTGAGCAAGTTCCCACAGTTCTTTATAGGTCGTTTGGTTTTGGCTAAAGAACTAAAGGAGATTAGCTGGCATTTGTGTAGCAAAGTAGCTTTGCTCAGGATTCCACATAGAGACCCTCTTATTGAAGGGTATAATACATAATTTGATGTCTTTCAAACTACTGAGTAATGTCTGTCGGAATGTCAACGCATTTCGAAATCACACTGCAAATGCTCTTACCACAAGGTCTGTGTCCTGAAGCATTTAGTCTTTTAACAGATTTTTTTGTCTTCTATTCATTTGATGATGTGCAGGATGAGATTGAATGGATCTATAAGTGCAGTGAAATGACAGTAGGTCGGTAGGCTCTCCTTTCTGTTGCACTATCCATACATACACTCGATGACAGTAGGTCGGTAGGCTCTCCTTTCTGTTGCACTATCCATACATACACTCGTTTATCTCCATCACTGTTGTAGGGCCGCTGTCAGGGCAAAATGAACCTTCTGCTGCCCATTCAGTTCTGGCATGCTGTTATGAAAAGATAAGTCTCAGATCCTAATATGATTATTGGTATTCCAAATAAGATTTACATTTCCGAAACAAAATAACTAGATTTCTAGAAATCGAGCGTATTCGCTTTATATGGAGGATTTGATTTTACCTCAAATAAAAACTTAAAATGAACGATTGTCATAGCCCCCTGGCTAATTGCATACCTTAGTCTATTATATACTATTATATACATGTGTATTAAACGAATGCCTTGCACATGTTATCTCAGAGCCTGTGTTGTGTCTGTGGATGTGGCAGATCCCCACCGTTGGAGAGGCTCCCTCGTGACCTGCTGTATTGGAACACTTAAGTGAGCCTAATGACAGGAAGTGCACCATTCATCTCTATTTCTACCCATTTGTTTATTTTTAGACCTGCCCGGCCCCTTTCAGAGACGGGGTCGTACCCCTGCCAAGGCTCAGGTCCGAGTTGACAGCTGGAGCCTGGTCAGAGGAATGAGCAGCGGCACAGTTGTGATGCTTGTTCTGGGGTTGTTTTCATATCGGCGCATGAGAGAAATCAGCGTTGCCCCTGATTTGGGTGCGGATCAATGAGATTAGGCAGCGGCGATCTAATTATCTTCAAACTTTTCCCTGGAATTCATCTGGACGCTCCAGTTATACCGTCCCTTGATGTTGTATCAAGTGAGCTGAGTTTTTTTCCAACTTCTTTTTTTAGCGTGAACACTAATCGAATGTGAAAATCGAGAAGCAAAAATGTTACTCTGTGCTCTCAGTGTTTGTCTGCCCAAACATAAACCTCACTATATTCTCTCACTCTGTTTGCAAATCACAAAAAAACGTAAAGGGAATCCTACAGGCTGTCTGTCTCGTACGGCTTTATGAAGCTTTGATGTCTAAACACTGGTTCTCTGTTCCCGTCCTCACTGTAGAGCACAATGGCTTCCCTCTGCGTGCAGACGCAGGAAGAGACTCTTGTGTCTGCTGTTGATCCACCTGGCCAGGTCAGAGGGTCAGCGTGGCCCTGAAGTGGTCCCTGGCTGTTTCGGGTGAACCTTTTGGCCAAGGTGGCCCACTCAATGGGGTCCAAAAATGTTGGACCGTTCCTCCAGTTCTTAAACTTTCCATGGGCTGATTTGCTGTAGCATTGAAGTCTACTACGCTATAGGTACATAAACTCTCTCTATTTTTTTGTTTGAATACAGCCACTCTATCAACTCCTCTAGTCCTAGTCCTCTTCATTTCCTCACGTAAGCCTACAAATATCACATGTCACATTTGTACTGTCCTGTGTCCTTTTATCTTCTTCCTCTGCCTCATAATGTCCTCCCCTGACCCTTGTTGTTGTGGTGGTGGTGCTGCAGGGTTAGGTTAATGTGTTTGGATGTCGGTGTGGGTTTAGGTTTTTGAGTACATGTGGTTTGGCGTGCTTCGTTAAAGTGTGCGTGCGTGCGTGCGCGTCTGTGTGTAGCCTGCTGACAGCAGTTGTGCACCCTGCGTTTTGTTACAAACATGAGCAATAGCGTCATACTTTCCTGCTGAAAGTTTACTCACATTCCCAGGAAGCCTGGGCATTCCAGTGCGGCCCCTTCTTCCTGCTTTCTTCCGCTGGGCACCGACTCCTAGTTATTTACGAGGGGCCCTGGAAGCCGATCTCACCCTGAGGACTCTAAAATTAGAAGAGTCCATTCGCACCTATTCCAAAGCGGCCGCACCCGATACCCGCCGTTCCGGTGTTGGTGTGAACACTGAACATGACCTTCCATCTCCTGTTTTGGTGGAAGCAGTCCGGCTCCAGTACTACTCGTTCTTTTCCCCTGGAGGGAATACCTGTTGCGCAAGCCATGGCATTGACACTGACCCAACAGGCGGTGTCCATAGGGTTGCAAGATGAATGTTCCTAATGACGATAAACTGCTCGTCAGTTAATTTGTATTGAGATAGAGAACTTTGAAACCCCACTACTCTAGTTAAAAACGTGTTGAGGTTTTTGGCTAGAAAGTGTCTGCCGTGTTTCCCCCTGTTAGTTGTCAGTGATCGATCATTAATCTCGATCCCCGGTATGTTGTTGTACTAAAAAACAGCGTGGCCTCCGCTCTTCATTCTTACTTTGGGTATGGCCTTCAGTCTGGGCTCACTACATGGAAAATGATTCAGTCTGAGGAATGTGCCAGTGAAAGCTTTGGATTAATCCATTTTTACCACGATGAAGAACTGTAGATCTTTTTGTTATTGGCGCTACTTGGGAAACCGCGTACCGATTTAAACTTCGACATTTTCAGACAGCGCTTTGGTTAAGTCAAGTCTGATTTAAGTATTTCATTTTGGGGGAGATAAAAGATTGAATCTTCTTAAATTTATTTTGGAGCGTGGCTCAGTTGCAGCCATGGAGTCAAGGACACATCCTTTCTCACGTTGGCTACTATTACAATCTCCCATCATACAAGCTAAGGCAAACACACAGCCTACTATACCCTTTGAATGGCTCATGTCTGTTCACACGTGCACAATACACACACACACACACACACAGGGAAGAGTGCCATGCCATTTCATGTGCAGGATCCTAACAGTCTGCTGTCATTTTACCCCCCACCGAGGCCCCCCCTCAGCTGGCACCATGAGAGGAAAAAGAAGAGGAATAAACGGGAGGGTAATGTTAGAGGTTCCGATAGAGGGATACCGAGACAGAATGAAAGACCCAATAGCCACCCTGTCTCCATTTCACCGACTGTGTATCGTACATAGCAGAGATATCCGAGGGTTTGGGCTTTTGTTTGCGCGCGCGTGTCTACTCGGTCAGTCAGGTCGAGTATTTTGCTTAGCGGCGGTCTGCAGCCCCACTAGGAGGTCTCTGCTGCGCCTCACTACCTGGGGAGACCTGTAAGTGCTGGCAGCAGCAGCAGTAGCAGCAGCAGCAGCAGCAGCAGCAGCAGCCACGTGAGGGAGAGCTGCTCCGGGGGTAGAGCACCTTAAGAGTGACCACTGCGATGGGGTCACGCACAACGTGACCGGGCTGTAGTCCCTCCTCCAGTCCCTCCCACCACGCGCTCACACAATGGAAGCGCAGTCTTCTCCCGTTCAGAGAGTGGGTTTCTAGTTTTTTCTGAACGAGGTCTGAGAAACTCGACGGGTCCCTAATGGCAGCCTACAAAGGTCCCCTGTGGCTCACAGGACGGGGGGGGGGGCACTCGGCTGGTTGCCCCCCTGCCAACGCGGTGAAGGGCAGGGGCGCAGTGTGACCTCCCGCCCCCCCACTGCTCTGTCTGTCTGTCTGTCGATCAGACGGCTCCGCTCCGCCACCTGGCGACTCCGAATCCTGCTTTTGGAGCTCATTTTTGGTATGGCCCTGAATCGAGGGCATTAGAATGCAGATCCGTGTAATTTTATCCATAATTTATTTAATGTTATATAATTTTATCTAATTTTATCAGCTTTTTCTAGCAATTTAGAGTTTAGGTGGAAACGATAGCCTCCGTTTTGGCGTAATTAATGAGAACGTGCTTTAAAGCGCCCATTATCAAACTTAGTTGTCCATTAAATGTTCACCAGAAAGGTCAGTGGACTACAGTTTTTGTCCTGTCGTCTGAGTTCATTGCCATGCGTTATGAGAGCGATTCTCTGTGTGTTTGTGTGCTACACGTTTTGCATTCAAAATGTGAATAATGTGGTTAGATCTTACTAAGAGGCTTTGAAAAAGGCTAAGCTCATGCAAAGCTACAATGACGCCCATTCACCTCCTAACTGTGAGAAGATTAGCCTCCACTTTAGACCTGGTGGGAAAGAGTCTGGGTGAACTCCGGTTGGAATATGAGTAATCTACTGACTTCCCCCTTTCTTTCTAAGAAATGAGGCCCTGAGATTTTCAATAAACGGATTTGAGTCAATTGCTCACAGAAATTCAGCCAGTGGTCAGCCGTCACAAACAACCTACTGTAATATTATTCAAGCAGTTTCTTTGGGAAGCTCTCGATTCAAATGCAAAGCCGGATTTGTCTCTTAGAAAAGAGGGCCATACATCGAAGAGGACTTTTTCAAATTCCTTTCAGACTTTTGGGGGAAAAAACGAATGCCTGCTGGCCGCAAAACAGGCTATGGCGTCGTCAGTGTTTTCATGGTTTCAGTTTTCAAATCAACCCATACACATTTCCTTCAGTAACTTCCTCTCAGCTCTGTGACCATAGATTCAAAACAAACTGTCTGTGGTTGTGTGGGGCGTTGAGTCAGCTGGTTAGCGTCTGTGTGGCTCCCTGGGGCTCACTCATTCACTGTGACGGCGTGTGAGACACTCCGATAACGAAAAGAACACCGCGGCAGCGCACAAACAAAACAAAAACCAAACACAGAACACAGAAGTAGATAGAGGAAGGAAAGGCGAATGAAGGAGAACACAGGATGCAGAAGTGCTGAACACAGCACAATGAGTGGAAGAGCCGCAGACAGAAAGGGAACAGAAAGTTACAGAGAGACACGTGGTGTTCTTATGGAGCACCCAGAACAAGGTGCTAAACACTGTCAAATATGAAAAAGAACGGTGAGTCCGGTACTGTAGGGCGGATGCACTCATCACATGGGGCAGCTCTAAGGGAACCGGTGTTGGGGGGGGGGGGGGGGTAGTAATTGTACCTAAATCTGCCTCATGTTAGCAGGAGATGTTAAACAAAGATGGGTGAGCAAACAATGGCACTGTATCCAAGGACAGCGATAAGGCTTACAATAGCGTGCGGCCGCATGCATGTGTGTGTGTGTGCTAAGGGTTTGGAGGGAGACGTGGCCTGTTTGAACACGCGTGTGGGCTGGAGCGCTGTTTGCTCTGTGGGTGTTTGCAGAGCGGGCCCGTGGCTTTGTCAGGACACCGTGTTCCCACTCCATTGCCCCACGTAATGGCAGTCCTTATCGCTCCCTCGCTCCCTCTCGCCTCGTCCCTCCAGACTGATAAAGACCCCATGCTAGTCCAAGCATGAGCTACAATTATCCCGTAAATGTCAAGGAGGAGGGCCGAGCTTTAAAGGAGACTTTTTCTTTCCAGATGCAGGTGAAGAGCGTGCTGGAGCCCTGGCTTGTGAGGAGAAGAGGCCTATAACCCTGGCTCCATGCTAAGCGTGGAAGGAACCAACGCCTGTAGCCACACCTATGGTGGGGGAACTCCACATTGAGTTTATTAGGTTAATGAGTCTCTTCAAGACTTTTTGGGTTGCCCTTGAAGTGGGATCCAGATCCAGGCATCTGGCCATATGAGTCAGGTAGGCAGGCCTCCTTGTCCCCTCCCTATCGGTGGAGAAACAGAGCCGTAACAGAGCCGGGAGCCCTCCCTGGTTAATGTTTGACTGGGCAAGGTCAGGGAACATTAACCGTGGATAAGGGAAGTGCATTAAGGGAGTCTGCGCGGGAGGAACTCGGCGACCCTCCAGTCATTGGCGGCGGCGGGCCCATCGCGGCCCAGACGTCCCCCTTAGCGACGTGTCCCGAAGCGAAATGAGGGGTTGTGGTCCGTTCCCTTCGAAGTCCCTCCCGTGTGCCTCGTTGAATCGTGAGGAGTGAGTCGAAGTGCTTTCACGGCTTGAGAGGGCTTCTTTAGGGTTTTGTGACTCAATGCTGACACTGCTTGTTTTTACCCAAAGGCTGTGTATCTCCCTCTCTCTGCTTCCCTTCATTCTCTCTCTTTCCTCTTTTTCTATCTCTGTCTCACACACACACAAACATATGAGCCCCCATGCCCAGTTACCCAGCGAAAGGCCACGGTAATCAATTGCCCGCGGGGAGGGAGGACTGTGACTCCAGCCTCTCGGAGGGCAGCTGAATTTCATTTCCTGCCCCTCATCCGCCTGGTAATACCATGTTAATGGCTTCCTGCTCTGATGCATTAGGGCTTTGCTGCCGCCATGCTCATTTGTATCTGACACAGGCTGCCCGCCCGCTACCACACGGTTGACCTCAGTTTAGCACCGACACACACACACACACACACACACACACGCTCTCATTGTGCTACCGTCTGTGTTGATACAATGTTTGATGCTCTGTGGAAGATGTTGACGTCCGTAGATTAGGAGATGATGGCTGGTCGAGTTAGTTTCCCTTTTCGCGGGATGCTGTTCTGTTCACAGGTCTTCTGGTTCTTAAGCCTCGTTCATTTGAAAGCGTCACTGCATGTTGCCATAGCGTTATGGGCTAAATAGTGCTTTCAAAAGGTTTTTTTTCTCTCAATATAAGTTTCTCTTGTCTTGAATGTGTCAATGTGTCAGTCCATGTTGTTGTTACATAGAAACATCTAATCATAAATGTTTATGCTTGGGGTAAGTAGTCTTTATGTGTAATGTTTTTGAATATAGGATTTTGTGTGTGTAGCTCAATGATTCTCCTGAAAAATTAACTGGTCTCAGTATAACTTCCCTATATCACTAAATAAACATAAAAGCCCTTGTGACCTTGAACAGAGGACACATTATTTGGTATTCAACCGCATCTACGGCGGCAGCCACTAAGCAGCCAGACACGCTGGTCTGTTCTGTTATCATAGATTCATTGGAGTCCAAGCTCTTTGCCCTGAGATAACGCGGCCCCGCCCTCCGTATAGATGTGTTTGGCTTGCACAAACATCCGTTACTCCTGTGTAATGAAGACGGACGAGGGAAAGAAAGAGGGGCTATGAGTCATACCGCTCCCCTCCCCCTCCCTCGCTCTCTTCTGTCAGTCACTACATTATTGTCTGCTTCATGCTGAGTGATGGACACACTGGCACTGTGTGTGTGTGTGTGTGTGTGTGTGTGTGTGTGTGTGTGTGTGTGTGTGTGTGTGACTCCTCAGCAACAACTGTAACTCGGCGGCTGATAGCAGCCCAGGAGGCTGAGCCTCCACTTCCCTTCCTGGTGGCTCATTTCTGGTGCTGACGTGGTTATGTAAGGGGGCTGAGGATTGGAATGAGCTCGGCCCAGAGAGTCAGACAGCCACAGCCACGCCAAGGCCAGGCCATCGCACTCCAGCAAAACGCAACAAGCGGAGCCCTCGCCGATGACCGTTCAATTTCAAGACTGTTTTTAAGGCACAGCATCAGTGTTTATGTCCAAATTATGAATGTTGAAACAAACCTTTGGTGCCTGCACTAAAACAGAATCAGCTCTAAACACCAACAGAGATGTAACGTTTGCCACTGTGGTTCTCATCTCATCATAATACCTACCAACTAACACAGTGTCCTAGTCCCTTACCCAGTGTCATACCTATCTCTTAACACAGTGTCCTAGTCCCTTACCCAGTATCATTCCTATCTCCTAACACAGTGTCCTAGTCCCTTACCCAGCATCATACCTATCTCCTAACACAGGGACAATGCTCCCTGTCGCCTGAGCTGTAGAGACCAAGGCCAGGGCCTATTCAGCAGCTCCAGTCCACATCACGATTTCTCCTCCAGCGTTCATGATTCAGGACTCCTTTAGAAAGGAGATTGTCAAGGCTTGCTTCAGACTGATGCTCCGACAAAACCAAAGAAAGGTCCATTTTGTTGTGTGTGTATTTTTCCCCACATTATCAGAATAATCACCTTTGATCACCAGTGCTCCTTGGTGAGTCTTTGTTGCACTACTTCTCCAGCGAGCGTGCTCGTCTGCGCGGAGTAGCCCCATTTCGTTTTAGGAAACCCGGGCGAAAGTGCTGTCGCGATGCCACTTACAGTGTGCGCAACAAACGCCGCCCTGCAAAGGTTCCTTTCAAACGGACCCCAGGGTACGCAGCAGCAGCAGCGAACCTTCCGCCTCCTCCAAAGCGTTTGACGGTGTGTGTGTGCGCTGCATCCCCCACTGGGTCTCACTGCAGCAGCGCCGCGGCGCCATGAGTCAGCGGCATCGTCGTCGGCAGGGCTGGGCGACAGACGCTCCCTCATCCCTCCTCCAGAACTGGGTCACAATGCCCCGGGTCTGAGCCTTTTCCTTTTCCCTCCCTGTCTCCCAGTCTACACCACACCCCTCCTTATTTTGAGAGGTACTGTATGCTGGTGCTATGAGGGACTTGGCCAGTCCCCACCTCTCCCCATGGTGGTGGCCAGACAGGTAGACTTGGTAGTGATGGGTACCAAGAGAAGCATGGGGAAATGTCTGTTCAGAGGAGAGCCCAGTCTCCATTAAACGAGCATCCACTGTGCTAAGGAGAGATGGGGTGGGAGGGCAGTGTGTGGCTGCAGCGTCTGTACTCTGGTGCACATGGCCGTGAGGCCGCAGTGAACCTTGACGGCTGCGTTTTCACGGCCCCGGGGTTTCCTGCCCTCCCAGGTGACAGGGTCTGGGCCACGGCGCCGCGGTGACCTAGCTGGCTAGTCACGGGGGGGGGCTGCTTGTGAAAGAGGCCACTCTGAATGTTGTTCTTGTTCTGCGGAAGCGGATATTTTCGTCAGCACGCGTGGGCGTCTGCGGAGCAGAGGTATGAGAGGAGCGGTAGAGAGAGAGAGAGAGAGAGAGAGAGAGAAATAGGTAGTAGCCACTTCCTCTGAAGCCGTGTGACCCACCTCCTCGCTTCCTGCTCTTTCCAAAACAATGTTTTCAGCAACAGCCATAACAGCCGCCACGGATTACGAAAGCCGTCGCTGCTGTCCCTCTGTCTGTGCGTTCATAAGTACGTGTGCATAATTATGAGCGTGTGCAGAGGGATGTTTTCACGGAACATTTCATGGCTAGGGTTCAACGAGCGAGCGTGAAAGAGAGGCACAGAGTGGAGCTGTGCCTGTAACCCTATCTCTCTGATGGCAGGCTCAGGAGAGGAAGCCGAGCTTTAGAGCCCTCTGAAGTTTTACCTTTCGACATCCTGTGGAAAGGTCAAAGGTGACCGGGGCAGCTGTGGCCACTCATTAACACGCAGGAAGTGGCCTATATCTACGGGAGTGTCGAGCATACTTCCTGCCAGTCGACACCCAGGCTATGTGTCTCTTTGGGAGTATGTGTCCTTGTGGCATCACAAATGGACAAGAGCCGTTATGCAACAGAGAAGTTATGCATGGTGATGATTGCTGGAGGCATTGGTTTCAATCCTTTTTTGGTCAGGCTGGGTTTTATTTATTTATTTATTCTTACTTTTTCCCCACCATAGATCTTCATTCTGGGATTTATAATAGGTGTTTGCAGCCTCTTTTGATTGACATATTTAGACCTTCCAAAGTAGATGCACAGAAATGACAGAAAACACAATTTCTTGATGAAAAGTCCATATCAGATTTCTCAGGGTACAAATTTATTTTCCCGCCTTAGTGATCTCAGGTGGGGAAATGGAACTGCTGATCACTTACTAGAAGCTCAGCCTGAGAGCCAGGGGCCAGTGAGCGCTTAGGGGCCGGGGGCTAAGAGAGGCTGAGAGCAGGAGAGCAGTCTTCACTGCATTAGTCTAGTCTACCTGCTAATCCAAACCACAAATGCAAAACTGATCAAAGAGATAGAAGTCTCAATACTGACACAATCCCTGTGTGTGTTTGAATGCAGTGTTTGTGTTTGAGAGAGAGACAAAGTCAATTTGGGGGGGGCAAGGTTGGCCAATTGCTCCTTTGGATTTTCCAAAAAACATGTATTCTCTCTCTCATTCATTCTCTCTCTTTGAAGTATAGTCGTACGCACACTCATCAGCTTCTCTGAATGACTCTCTATCATCCATGCTGTATACCTGAACGCCATGTCATTGTAGAGACCAGGATCCTAACAGTAGGTATCTGCTCTCTTTACCACCCACCAACACACACACACACACACACACTCTCTGTAAACTGGCTCCGTTCGCCGGTGGCCATGGCAACTCCCCTTCAGGAAGAGGAAGTCAGACGTCCACCTCAACGACCGCTAACGCTCCGACCTGCGGCCGCGCGCCACTCCATTTCCTTTTCCCTGTGCCGACAGGAGCGCACAGCCAGGGCTTTGATTGGCCCATTGTTTGGCCTCTCTCGGGCCACTCAGCTCGAGTAGCTCATAAATATTCCTGATCGGCGGCGACGGGGGGGGCCACTGCCCACTGTTAGCGGTTGGCGCCAGCCGCCACATGAGTGATTTGGCCATTGGCATGAAGCGAGTCGTGGGTACTCTGATGGCCGGCGACGGAATATATTACAGGGCCGAGGGCTCACCTGTGCCCACTTCAGTCAGGCTATGTGGCTGGAGCGGCCGACGACCATGTAAGGGCCGCGAGAAGATGCTAATGGAAGAGATCACAGGGGCCTTCCCAATTAAGATCAAGCATCCTTTGATGAAAGGGCTGCTGCTTAGCATTTGGCAAGCCCCCCAAAAAAGAAAGGCCCCTCCAATTTTGGCGCTAATGCTAATTCTGTTTGGGATCACATGGATAATTGATTGGATCTCGTTACGGGCAGCCCTCACCCCATACTGTCTGCGCTCTTTGGCTGAAACGTGTGCGCTCTGCAACACACAGGAGATTTCACACTGCCTGTTGCCACAATGTAGCTATCAAGTCCATGGGGCAAGGCTCCTGCGTGCGTCAGTGTTGACGCAGCCAATCAATCAGATACATATCAGAAGTCATGTTTTAAGTGCATGTCACCTCTACGTCGAGCGATATCGTAATCTCAAAGCGGAGGGCCAGTATGAGTCACACAGTCAAAGTATTCTAATCTGTGTTGGTGACGTGCACTGGGGTGGAAAGAGTTCCTTGCAGTCGGTTCCTTGGCTTTACTACGGGGATATTGTCGGGGAGTGTGCGTGACGCCGGGCAGGCTGTGTATCAGAGGAGGGTTCCTCTCTGCCGTGCCAGTCCGGGTTGGTGCGGCGCCCTCCCAGCCGGAGAGCCAGACCGGTGGGCCTCACGCCAGGGCCGGCGGCCTCCGTTTCCGTGGCAACGAGCCATGACCCCTGCCGCTCCGCCAGTCGAGGGCGATCGCAGAGGACCCCGCCGCCTGTTTGTGTGAGTGAGAGAAGAGAGAGAGAGAGAGGGAGAGGGAGGCGTGTTATCTGCCCTCTTTGTCTTTGTACATATGGGAATGTTTGTTTGTTTGTTTGTTTGTCGGTTAGTGGGTGTTAGTGTCCAGCCCACATTCACATGGTCAGGGGTTTCTGCCTCTGAAGGTCTGATTGCACTCTACCTTCCTGCCAGAGTCAAAGACAAGAAGAAGAAGAAGAAGAGAAAAGGCAAGATGGAGGGATGGATGGATGAGTGGAGTCAGGTCTGGCTCAGCGTGAAGGAGCAGAACAGATGTAGTCAAGATGTGGCCAGGAAGCTGTGGAGAGGGAGGGGTTAAAGAAAGAAAGAGAGAGAGAGAGAAGAGAGAGAGATTAAATGTGGAAAAACAGAGTGATAGAGCATAGCCCAGCCAGACTCTCCATTCACACACTGACGGCTTTGTTCACCTCCAGTGGGGGCTTAGCCCTCCTCCTTCTCCTCCTCTACTCATCCTCCTCTTCTCATCATCTCTCCAGCCCGCCCCCCCCCAGCCCCCACCCCTCCCCCTGAGCCAGGGCCCCCCCTCCCTGGAGCTCTTTGAAGTGAGGACAGTGCACAGGAAACGGAGCCGGAATCGATTGCTCCATGCATTAGGACAGGAATGTGTGACCCCCTCCCCCTCCTCCTCCTCCTGTCTCCCTCCTTTCTCTCTCTCTCTCTCCCCCTTTCGGTTCCTGTTCATGCTCTCCTTGCACCCGGTGCCCCCTTCCTTCGCCATGTTTGGCCGGGTGCCCGGCGGCACACAGTGGTGTTGATCTGTGGGCCTTTGCCGCTGATCTGAGTACAGCTCTTACGGAGGGTCGCTGTGGGGAGTGGAGGAGAGTGTAAGTGTGTAATACTGATCTGAGGGTAGAGGCGTTTTTTATATAGTTTTTTTTTTGCATCAGCTTGTCATATACATGATTGAGGTGGAACGAATAAGGAGTCATTGAGACATTCGCATACCAGTCAACGTGACGCACGCGATGAATAAATCCAGCTTGGACCGAGACCTCCAGCTTTGGCCCTGCGGAGAGACTGGGGCTTCACAGCCCTTACGCCCTCTGGTTCTGGGGGGGCGGGGGGAGTTAGGAACGAGTCAGCGGGCCAAGTCCATGAGTCACCTTCCCCCGCCTCCCTCCCGACGTCTCCGAGGTCAGAACAGGCAGGGCCCCTGCCGGCCCCGCTCCAGGCCTGCATGCCCGCTCAGCGCCTTAGCCTGGGATCAGTGTGCGTCTTAAGCAGAACGATGGTCCTCCTATGTTTTTAGCTGGCTGAGGAGCCCTTCTAGTGACAGGCTTGTTATGGCCATGTGCTCTGCAGAGAAATGCAGGAAGTCCTTTGTACCTACTGCGGGGGTGTTTTTTTTATGAATACACTATTTCTGCGCTCAACCCAGCTTAGCTTGCACCGCTTTGAGATGTGTGAACTTGTTGTCTGTCCTATGGTGGCACTCGCTTTATTAATCCTCCACGTGGGAAACTATTTTGAATCGTACTCCTTTCCCGTGTCAATTAGCCGTACGCACTGCTGCCTCCCGAACGTCTTAACAGGCTCCAGGCCCAGCGGGAGTGTCCGTGCTGACCCCCCCCCCCCCCCGACGCTCTGGGTAGGGAGAGCAGCGTTGAAGGTTGAGCTCCCACTTCACGACGGATAAACGAGTGAGCCCAGAGCAGCAGAAGGAGCGGATCCACACGCTGGCCTCGCGGTGTGGGTCTGGACTCGAGAGCGTTGGGAGCTTTGGTGGGTCGTGGCGCGAGGCTCCGTGATATGGCCCCGTGTGTGTTGTGGAGACGGAACGAGAGGCTGTTATGTTGGATGTTATACCTGAAGCCAAATGAAAGTGTGCTTTGTGTCACACAAGAAGTATGAATATACGTAGAGATAAATACTAGAGAATACTGTGAGATTCATCTTTTTTTCTCTCTTTCTTTCCTTTTTTTTGTTGCCAGGTTATAAACAATCCCAGGTATGTGTTGTCGGCACAACACGACGATGGCTTGCCTCAGCGTGGGGTTGCCGGTTCTAGCTCTCTCCCGCCGAGTGAGGACGGCAGTGCCAGTGGACACGGCTCAAGAGCGTGCTGCCAGCCTGGGCCCTCTCCAAGCCGCCATCAAGACGACGAAGAGGAGGAGCGGGGAGAGACCCGTCCACTGGAAGTCCGCTCCAAGCTCCCGCATAACATCGGCGCCACCCTGCAGCACATTGTCCATCAGCTGGACATCCTCACACAGGTGAGCGCGCTCCGACCTGGCAACCCCGACACGTTGTCGTCCCTCGGGGTGGGAAACGTAGTTCCCAGGAATCCGGTCTTCCAGCTTAAGAACGGAGGCACTTGAGAAGAGCCAGTGTGTTAGACTCGGTGGGGGGGGGGGTCACGGGTTTGTTCCTGTCGGCCCTGGGGGTTTCATGTTTCACGTCTCGTTCTCCAGTCAATGGAGTGGTAGACTCACTCTCACCCCCTTCCCCCTATCTCTCTCTCTCTCCTTTCCGCAGACCGTTTCCGTCATGGAAGAGCGTCTGACCATGACGGAGGACAAGCTCAAGGAGTGTCTCCTCGACCAGGCCAGCATCGTCTGGCGGCTACGGCGCGAGGAGGAGGAAGAGGAGAGGATGAGGACGCAAGAAGGAGAGGAGGAGGAGGAGGAGGAGAAGCAAGGAGAAGATGAAGAGAGAGAGGAGTCTCCTGTCCCCTCCTCCTAGTGTGTGTGTGTGTGTGTGTGTGTTTGTGTGTGTGTGTGTGTGTGTGTGTTTGTGTTTGTGTTTCTGGATGTGGGGTCCTTAACCTCTACTCTGGTGGTCTCGTTCAGGGGTCAATGAGTTAAAGCAGGTAGAGGACGGGGTGGAGGCTGAGTGTGTGTGTGTGTGTGTGTGTGTGTGGGTGTGTCTGTGTGTGTGTGTGTGTGTGTTGGAATGCACCCGCCTGCATAACTCCCCATTGTCTCCTTTCCATGTCTTCCCTCCTCCTGAGGGCATGCAGCTGTAAGGCCAGTACAGTCTGTCTGGGACTTTCTACATACACCAAACCTAAGGGGATTGGGACTGGGCTGGGTGGAACACATTGTGTGCGTGTGTGTGTGTTCGTGTCCATGTGTGCGTGCGTGCGTGTGCGTGTGTGTGTGTGTGTGTGTGTGTGTCTGAGCCAGTCTGTGTGTGGGTTTTGATGAGGATGTCTGTAACATCCCGGGAAAGCAGCTGCAGCTATGAAAACAGACTGGAGTTGGCTGCTGTTTGGACTCTAGAGAACAGGGCACCACACAGCCCCCTTACGCCGTGTGTGTGTGCGTGTGCGTGCGTGTGTGTGTGTGCGCACGCCTGTCTGCATGTGTGTGTGTTTGTGATAATGAATATGTACAGTATGTGTTTCTGTGTTGCAGACTGAGTTTGACCAAAGCCTGTGTATATTCCTGCTTGTGTGTGTGTGTCTTAACCCAGGTATCCTTGCTTCTCTGCACTTGGGTTTATGTGGTCTGAAGATATGTAACCTTGTGTATTTTCTTTCTGGTTAATAATCTGATAATTTATAAATAAATAACTGTAATATTTTATATTGCGCCACTGATTTCAACGATCTGTTTTGACGCCATCCATAATTCTGTAGTGAATGTATGTCAGACATGTTTTGTATTAACTAAAATTCCAAGGATGCCGACGATAGTTTTCTGTCCATACTTTCTGTCCATGCAAATTGCCCAAGCGCAAGTGTTCTAGAAAAGGAAAAACAAACTAATAGTCCTCCTGAACATCAGGCTAGGAGGCGGCGCGCCCGTCAGCCTCTTTGTCTATGGAAAACCGTGCAGTGGTAACGAAATGAAACAAACAGCAGCCGTCCTGCTGGCCAGAGCTGGACTCAAGGTTGGCCTCACGAGAGGCCTCGGACTGTGGCACAGGGCACACAGCGCGTCTAAATGTATCTGTGTGTGTGTGTCCCTACTACAGTAACTTTATCTGGACCAGAGTGTGTGTGTGTTTTGACTTGCTGCCTCCGCGGCCTGGAGACTATAGTTATTGACGTTTGCAGCAGTTGGCGGTGTGGTGAGCGATGTGGCGGTGCCGGGAGGAAGCCGTAAAAAGCCACACAAAGGGGCGCTCTCCGCTGGCTCCTGTTTGCTCTCTCTACCACATCCTTCCTCGTGGCCCTGGTCGTCCCCCCCCCCCCCCCCACCTCATGCATAAAGTGGCGCAGCTCGCTCAGGGGCCCAGGTTTGGGGGGCCGCTCCAGTACACCCACTGAGGGGAGGGTGGTAGGGTTTGGGTTTACGCACCGTTGATAAAGTCTTGAAGCCACAACATGCACTTGGCATTAAGAACACATGGACGCAGATAACCATTCCCATTTGTCCCAGATGCGCTCAGCGGGCTATCCTCACCTCTACCTTTCATTAGAATATGCAAACGGGACATATTGTGAGGTGTCCAACACAGGCACCCGAGGCACGGTCACAATACTAATCCTCCAGGGTGCTGCCGTAAGCCGTGGCATTAGCGGGCTAAAGTCTTAACCTGTCTTTTATGGCTTCCTGGAGGCTGGCCTTCCTGTTGCCATTACTGTGGGCCTCTCGCTGACAAAGATGTTATTGTTGACCCAGTTTGGTGGGGCGCATGCTGTCGGCACATGGACCGCTTGTGCACGTGTGTTTTCTTGTTTAGGGGGCTCAGGTGGATTTGCGATCATGTGCGGGGGGAGAGGAAGTGGACTGTGTGTGTGTGTGTGTGTGTGTGTGTGTGTGACCAGAGGCGAGGTCGAAGGTTGTTGTGGGGGTTTTTTTGGAGTTGAGGGAAAGAACTAGGTCCTTGCGTACATTCTGTGTGTCTGTATTTGCGAGAGTGTTAGTGAGTGCAGGCACTTGTTTACTGCCAGAACCACTGTGTGAACCGCTGTGTGAACCTTGGGCCCTGGTACGGAGCCTCTCCCTCTTTCCGGGACACACACACACACACACACACACACACACACACACACACACACACGCTAAAGCGGTTCCCCTGCAGGAACTGTGGAGAGGCTGCAGGCCGGAAGGTAAACATTATCTCTAAACCCCCACGGACTTAGTTCACAGGCTGCTCCTCTCGGCTCTCTTCTCTTGTTCTTCCTCCTCCCTCTCCTGGCTCGCGCTGAAAGCAGAGAGGGGGGGATTATCTGTGAGGAACTTCCCCCCTTAACCCCTACCTTCAGGGGATGAAGAGATAAACACCAGGCCGGGGACAAAGGAGGGAGCGGTGAGCTGGCGAGAGAGGTAGAGACAGGAGGGGAGAGCGGCTGGGCCGTCTGGGCTGTCCTCTCGGTCAAATGACCCCCCCCCCACGCGCGTGCGTGCTCCACTCAGGATATGACTGGAGATCAGGATTAGTATACTGTATGTGGTGCGTGATGTAGCCTCTGTACACACAGACACACACACACACACACACACACACCCACGGCAACACCTGTTCAAACAGAGGCAGCAGGGACAGGTTAAGCAGGACACCTGCACGCTGTTGGTTTAGTGGTTGTTCTGCTCGTTAAAGGCTTCTGCTTTTCTGCCATTTGATGTAGCTCTGCCAGAGCACTGGTGGGTGTTGGAACAACCGTGCTTAACAACAGACGGAGCGTGTTTCTTACTTTCACCAAAGCTCTTCTTCTCCTCAATGGGGTTGTTTCTCCACTCAAAAAGCCATTATAACAAGAGGAGTGGGAAAGTCCAATCTGTTTTGTGTTTATATATGAGAATGAAAAACATACAATCCTATACAGTTTAAAGACAAGAAAACAACATACTTCGGCTGAATGAACTGTCCCACGGAACGAGCGTTTGGGACTTAACAGCCACTAGTGCAGCTAAGGCATAGCGTGCCATGACACCTCTGCAGACAAGGCTGGCCTGAAATCCTGGTGGCCTGTTTTCACAGGGGCTTTGTGTGCTGAAAGCTCATCTCCGGTGGAAGAGGGGAGAGGGAGCGGGAGGGGAGGGAAAAGAGCTGACTTCCACAGAGAGCGGTTCAAAGAGACCTCCGCTCCTGCATGATCTGTTTGTTGTCATTTGATCCTCGGGTCGATTTCCCCCTCTCTCTTTTCTCTTCCCCTCTTGTATTTTTCTTTGGTCACAGGAAACCGAGAGGGAAACATGTGCACGAGGCGTTTTACCACGCGCTTCCTTTTAGAGCCACACATCTCTTTATTCGTTTTTACCTTTAGCTGTCTGTGCTGGCACGGTTAGGAGACATCCTCATGTTAAAACCTACACGCCCCACACATTGATATATTGATTATTATTTATGTAGCCGGTGATTAAAGAGACTCATTTTGTTCTAGTGTTTTAGTTTTGCCAGGGTTTTAGTTGAAATGTCTACAAGCTTCTTGTTTTGTATCTTATGCAATGCTCATGAAATCCAATGGTGGTTCAAACCCCAAGGAAATCGTTTTCTAAGAAATAAGAATTCGATTTTTTATTTTTTTCCTGTGCTGTAATAATAATGTTATATAATGTCGTTTTTGCAATGTTGACCTATGTCTGCTTTCTTAAACCTGGAACTGCATGAGACGTAACAACTGTCTTTCTCCACCCAGCAAACCCACAGACGTTGCACCAGGAAAGCAAGTGGACAGGATGTTCAAAACAACCTCAAATTAACTGTAATTAAATGAAGGGGAACAGGAAGATGGCTATTGGACGTGTATCAGGTGGTCTTTGTCAAGCTGCTGAGCAGAGTGCAGGCACACATTTAAGGTTAACATTATGTGGGTACAGCAGGAAATTTGGTGGTGCAGACCGATTTTGTTGTCTGCCAAATTTTGGTTTAGGAGCTAAGTTGCTTTTAATATCAGTCCATGTTTGG
>JAVQIZ010164909.1:0-16156 GCA_036023535.2 Galaxias brevipinnis
CTAAGAAATCGGCTGCGGAGGGCATGCTGGACCTTGCGCTGTTCCTCGCCAATGTCACTCACATGAAGACGGTCATCGAACAAGGAGCAGGCTTCAGGTAGGAATACTGCAACTCGTGCTGACACTGTCGATGAGGCTGAGATTTTGTGTATTGTGTTGTGTTGTGTTGTATTGTGTTGTGTTGTGTTGTGTTGTATTGTGTTGTGTTGTATTGTGTTGTGTTGTATTGTATTCTGTATTTAATTGTATTGTATACCATTGTGTTCTGTATGATTGTAGGTACTACATTGCGGTGCTGACTCTCATCTCCTTCTCCTTGGCCCTTCAGATGGTAGCCGGGGTCCTGTTCATCATTATCGGTGAGCACCTCATGTCACTGCCAGCGGTCGTTTCCTAGCTGGGAGACTTGGAGCTGACCTATCCTGTTGACAAAATAAAACATTGCTGTCAGTCATTCAAATAAGTTGCTAAAAGACAACATTATTTTAGAAAGATATGACTCAATGTTTATTCTCTCTTTCTCTCTTAAAGTTTGAGCTGGGATTTCGAATGTAGACAAATGTAGACCAACCAGACTCCGATGCACCACGACATGTTCTAAAGATTCAGTCAGAATGTGTTGTTTGAGGTTCCGTGAGGTTGAGGGTTGGTGATGACTGAGGATGGGTCACTCTGTGTCTCCCACCTAGACACAACCATTTTGACTCTATGAAAGACCCTGCCCTCTCTAAAATCCTAACCGGTGTATTAATCCCTTTAAAACCATAACAGAGGAATGCACTGTATGTTCATATGGGTCAAGCCAGGTGAGCGTATGGGGAGGAATGGAGCTGTGTTCACAGGGAATGGGATCAACAGGTAGCAGGCTAGCTCCTTAACCCCAGGTGAAAAGGGGGCTACAATTAGATTTCTATTTGTATTGCATTCATTTCTGTGTTTTAATTCTTAATATAATAATGTAATTCTGCAATAGAACATTGCACATCCTCAATTGTGCACCAACAGTTATTACATATTTCAAAGAAGCAATGTAAACCTAGTGATAGTAAGTGATAGAAATATATTTTTTTATATAAATACAGCAACGAAAAAAGCGGAAGAAAAAGTACCCAGTTCATGCAGCGTCCTCTAGTAGTCTTGGCCCCCTGGAACGCCGCCCGTCTGTCCGTGTGATTCTCTTTCAGCTCGTCGCGACGTCAACGACACGGCCAACCAGAAGCGGCTGGACAGCCTGAACAACGCGGCCACGGCCGTCGTCTTCCTCACCTTCGTCACCAACATCTTCATCACCGTGTTCGGCATGGAGCGCACCGGCCTCTTCCCCAGGATGCACTTCTGAAACAATCCTGCAGGGTGTGGAAACTTAATACCGCCGCGGTGTTGCCAACTCAGGCCACTTTGCTATATGGTGCTCTGTTCCCCGCCAGGCTCTCACAAGTATAGATAGTCATAGGAATGGTGGAGCAAACCGCCACAGTCTTTCCGAGTTCAGAGGAACGCGTCCTGTTCAGAGCAGGCTCGGCTCATCTTCATTTATAATGGAGGGTGTGCTCTTCAGTCACTGAGACTGCTACAGGCTTCTTTCCCGCGGCACTTCATTTATTACTGTGTGGCCATTAGTCTACCATTTTGCTGAGGGCAGCTACATAATTCCTGGAGAGAGAATGCACATACAGTCAGGCATGGAGGTCAGCTCGACCTCAAGGCAGAAAGCAGGCCCTGTTTCACCCTTCATAAACCACTGTGTTGGTGCAAGGCTCTACCTCCATTAAAACTGTGATATGTACTTTCTCAAATTCAAATAATATTGAACTGAAAGGGAATCCGTAGGCAAATGGTTTATACAGCATTGTCTAGGAACGCCTGTCTACCTTTTCAGCAGCTAATAGCAACTTCTGGTTGAAGAGTTGGCGACACTGCTAATACTACTATACTAATACTATCACTATACCTTCATGGGAATGGGCTGTAGTTAGTGTGACTGCTGAGGGTGGTTAAACAGCTACGGTTTCTGTGGCTGTGTTGTCTTCAAATGTTTGTTTGTGTCGCCATGTCCGCTTTAAATGTGTTTGTTTCAGTGTATAAAATGTCTGTTTTTCTGTACTGCCTTGAAATGTGTGTGTGTGTGCGCACATGTCTCTCTGCTTGGAAATGTGGATGCATGATCAAGCCATATTTGTTTGAACCATGTGTTACGTGTGTGTGCGTGTGTGTGTGTGTGTGTGTGTGTGTGTGTGTGTGTGTCTGTGGGTCTTTAAAACTTGTGTGTGCGTTGCAACCCTCTGTCTGTGTGTGTACTTCTTTGTGTGTCTGTGTGTGTCTGCCCTCCAGCTCGCTGTGACCTGTGTAAAGTGTCCAATCAGAGACTGTTAGACATGCTGAACAACGTAGTGACCGGGGTGGTCGCTGTCACCACCTTCATCAACATCATCCTCAGCGCCTTCGGAACGCAGCGCAGCTGCTTCCTACGCTGGCTGCTGCAGAGGCTCTATCTCTAACATACACACGCACACACACACACACACACACACACACTCACACACACTCACACACACACACACACACACACTCTCACACAAACACATACACACACACACACACACACACACACACACATACAGTTTACATGTTTACATACAGAAATGCATGTGCACAAGCACGGATTGCACACGGTGAGACGCACACCTTTACTCGCACGACATTTTTGTCACATACAGTGCGTGCCGTCGGCACACACGCTAAAGTACACCTGCACACATAGACTTTAGTGGACAGAGAGAGAGCGTGCGGTCTGCGTGTGAGCGCGTGTGTATGAACCATGCCCGTTTCTTTCCAGCTCGGCGGGACCTGAACGACCCGGCCGATCACAAAAGACTGGACCGCCTCAACAACGTGGCGACGGCCATTGTCTTAGTCACCACCGTCCTCAACGGCTTCATCAGCTTTTACGGCGCAAAGAAAACCGGATTCGACCGCTGGCTGCAGTGGCTAATGCACTACTAACCCTCACACACGCACACACACGTACCATGGGCGTGAGTGTGTGTGTGAGTGTGTGTTTGTACGAGTCTCGTGCATGTCTACGTGTTTATGCGCGCGTGTCTGTGTTTGTATGTGTGTGTGTGTGTGTGTGTGTCTGTGTGTGTGTGTGTGTGTTTGTGTGCAGCTCGGCGGGACCTGAACAACCCAGCCAATCACAAGAGACTGGACTACCTGAACAATGTGGCGACCGGCGTGGTCGCCGTCACCGCCGTCATCAACTTCTTCATCAGCTTCTTCGGCTCCAAGAGGACGGGATTCTTCCGCTGGCTGCTGGCTCGGCTGCATTTCTAACGCACAAAGACACACACACACACACACCGTAGATGTGAATGTGTTGGAGAACTGTGTGTGTCTGTGTGCTTGAATGAGCTTTGTGTATGTTTGAACTTTGTGTTTGTGTGTCTACGTGTGTGTGTGTGTGTGTGCGTGTGTGTGCGTGCCTGGGTTGCAGCTCGTCGAGACCTGAACAACGTAGCCAGTCAAAGGAGGCTCGACTACCTCAACAACGTGGCAACAGGCGTGGTCTTCGCCACCACAGTCCTCAACGTCTTCATCGGCTACTTTGGCGCCAAGAGAACGGGATTCTTCCGCTGCCTGTTACAACGTCTGCACTTCTGACCGAATGTGCATGCCTAGTGTCACACACACACATTAAAACACACATGAACACACACATTCGTCGTTCTAACCTACATGGTGTCTTGTGAACAAGAGTGCTATTTGGTCAATGAAATTGTGTTCTTACGTTTTGCTTAGCTGTTTAATCTGCATAATTGTTTGACTTTGATCTTGTTCCTAACTATTATAGTAAGTCCTTTTTCATATATTTACTGCATGCATATTTTATATCCTCTGTGATGTTCTCTAGATAAAATGCTGCCATTAATATTGATCTTTGTATGAAAGTTTAGATTTTTTTTTTTTATCAATGTGTTTGTTGTGTGATTTTAACAAAAGGTTAAACCCTCTGAGATAATGCTTTCATGTGAGGAGGCCCATTCTTCCCTTATTTAAAACTTACACAACTAAGTTCATCATTTCATCGCAAACCTTTAAAATGTATTTTCCTCTGCGTTGCTTTGATATGTGTTTTTATCTCAATGAAGTATGTAAATGTTCATGCATCAATTTAATAAAGTGCGATCAACTGAAGCTAGAAAAGGTTGTATCATTTTATCTGGGTGGAAATACGCCTATGTTTCAATTCTTGCAAGCAAAGCTTTACTAAAAGAATCCCATGCATACCGTGCCATGTCTGGTGGAACTGTGGATTAATGTGTTTTAATTTTCAAGGTCTACACAGGATTTATGTGCATATACTTTATGTGTTTGTATATTTGAGTGGCTGAAAAACCATTATGTATTTGATTACAACAAATGTTTGTTTTGGAATAATGAGTGTGCATGTATGTATTAGTGTCTGAGCAGCCTATTTGTGTGCATTTTTTATGCTGCTAGTGTATGTTTTCTACATTGTGAGTGTTGAAACGGTGTGTGTTTGAACAGTGTGTGTGTGTGTGTTTTTCAGGCAGACGGGACTTGAATAACCCTGTTCTACAGAGTCGTCTAAACTACCTGAACAATGTTGCAACCTGGTTGGTTACCGCGACAACCGTCATCAACTTCTTCATTAGTACATTTGGCATACAGCGAACCGGGCACTTCCCCTGGCTCATGATGAGGATACACTGATACATGCACACTGCCACATGAATTATTGACATCGAATTTCTAACTATTTAAATGTCTTAATTTACTTCTTTCAATCCATACTCAAAAGACCTACAGGGATCCGTGTGCCATTAATAACTGTGCCAAAAACGACTAATTAAATAAAACAGATCCACAAACACTTTCTTTATCAATCTTTTGCTCTGCTCTGACTGAGTTGACAGAACAGTATTGTATGGCTTGAATCAATGAGAGTGGAAATCTCATCTTCTTTGGATATCTATCAAAATATGTCTTTAATCAGATTGCCACACAAAATCTGAAGCTTGAAATGTATTTATTGTATATCTTCCTATGGTGTATTTGTTGTGTAATTGAAAAGGTATTGATAACTCCATTGATGAATAAGCTGTTGTGTATCCACTACAATTGTAGCCTCGCCTGACCAGCAGATGGCGACGGTGAGTGTGTTTGGCTTTCCTGTAGCAGCTCTCTACCCTTTAGCCTGTTATACGTCTATATATACCTCAGCTGTCTGGGGTCTGGCGCCCTAAGGACCAGCTGTGTGTGTGTGTGTGTGTGTGTGTGCGTGTATCTGGGGGGTCCACTCTCTATAGTCAGCAAATACATTCTAAGTAGGCCTATCGTGGGCAGTTGTGATGATTCGTTTTAACACACGTGTAACCCACGCACACGTCATTGTTGACACAAACACACACACGCACACGCACACACACACACACACACACACACAACCATATAAAAAACTGGTTTATTGAGACAATATGCAGACTGACTCTTAGAATTATTACACAACCAGCTACACAGTTTGGCGTTCTTAATCGTACTCACTCATTCTGTATTTATTCCTTCCAGTAACAGAGTTGCCTACGTATATAAAGTCAATTGATAATATCCTTCCTATGTTACAAACGTAGGGTGTGTTGTTTCGTAAAAATAACTAACAATTTAGTAGAAGGCCTAGGCATACTACTCTGATGTTTCGAGACACGTGAACGCGCCCCTAAATGATTGGGTCCAGCAGCGCTCTAGCGCGCCCCGATCCTTACGTCAGAGGAGTGCCCGTACAAGCAGGCTTTGGGAAAGCCACTGGTCGTGCTGGCAAGACGGAAAAGAAAGGGAAACGAACGTAAAAAAACTCAACAAAGAGGATTTTTTTCCTTTCCATTCCAACTGGTGTTAGCTGATGCTTTTAGATAACGAGCTCTCAGACGAAATTCTGAGATTTCGAGTGGATTATTTGCCTACACAAGAAGGATATAGGCATAATCAAATCTGTCTTTCCTAAGTGCAATTCCGAAGTCTTCTAACGGGGCACATAAGTGGACTTGTTAACTGTTGTGAGTATATTAAGAACTGTCATGTGTGTTTTGTGCAGCATTTGTGCAGCTTTGCCTACAGTATGCTCATAGGTTGTTTGAGTTTTATGTTCAGGTCAGTCTTCGGCGATCGATATACCACCCTGCTATTTGCATTCATGTATGTTCATATTGGCTTACCCACGCTGCGCAACTACAGAAGCCCGTTTGTCTGTAGACAATTTTGGCAGAAGGGCTTGGAGAAATTCGGGGGCAAATGGAGATTGGGTGGGACCGAGGGTTAGGAGAAAAAACATTCCGACGCATTTAGTATAATGGTTAGGTAGGCTATGGCACTATGTATCCTAACAAATGTGCTTATTTATTTTAAAAGCCCGCTAAGCTGTGTTTTTGACAGCTTCGTTACACGCTGTTGTAGGCCGGTGTTGCCCCGGCTCCTGTTTTAGTTGTAGGTGAGGGAATTGTAACCTGTGACTTTTGGGAGTTCTTTCAGGCTACCGTTGGCGTAGACCATTTACGACAAGTAGTAAGTAGTTGTCATACGGGATATAAATCCACAAGGGGTGAGTGCAACATTTTCATAATCTTTGAGTTTAGCAACTCATTACCGTTACGTAGTCAATAAGACACCGAATACTGGAGATGGGTTACAGTGGATACGACACGTTTTCCTACAGTGGGAAACGGTGGATGTGACCGCCCACCACTGGGGGCTCCTCCCATGCATGGGAAGCACGAAACTTCTTAACGTCAGTGTCAACACAGTACTTAGGTAGAGGTATTTAGACCAAACATGTTTGGGTTACAGATTGATTTTACTCTCTTAACTATCTTATTGGATCACAACAACTAAGCACTGGGTTTTGCCAGACATCTGGAATATTTGTTGCGTTGACACAACTCTACATTTTAGGCAATTACTGACTCTCATTAATCCCTGAATACTGGTTTTACAGTTCCCTAAGGTGCATTACCGTTTATATAATAATAACGACTCATAGCTTGTTGAGCGCATGCTCACCATTCCCCAGGCTTACATTATGGCCGAACTCAGAACTAATAAGTGCATTTCAATAAAAAAAACACAAAAAAAAACTGTATTTTATATAAAACCACTACATCCCTTTAACTCTTCCCATTTCCTCTGTGGCCTTGTGTAGGGTCCAAGGCTGTGTACGGCTATAGGCCAGGGTCTTCATGGCTCCCTCTCTCCTCTCCCCTTCTGTTTATCTCTTCATTTCATTCTATCCTTCGTCTCTCACCCTGCAGCATCTAGCATGTGTCAGTAGTGACCCTGGCTTTAAAAGAGCCCTGGTTGATCTGACCCCAACCGAAACAACTGTTTTTCTTTCATCTAACATATATGGTCATTCTCTTCCTTGGTTTGCCTCCTACCCCTCTTCTCCCTCCTCTTCCTCACCTCCTACTCTGCCCTTGGTATTTGCAGCATGCCTCATACTCAGTATCTTAGGAACTAGCAGAGAGGCGGTTATGGTTATGTCATGTTTCTGTGCATCAAAGATGCACACTATCAACCCCTTAAAGACACAAAACGCAAACACACAGCTAGCTTAGTTGTGAAGCGAAATCTCCCAGCCCTGCTCGCTGCTTTGGCAGTGACACTCGCGCAGAACAAGCACTATTCCCCCACCGGCTTCTTTTCACATTGAGAGGATTTACTACAACGGCTTCTGTAATGTACGATGTGTGTAAACAGAGCCATTGTGGTGTTTCCTCAGGGACAGCTGTGGATAGCGCACCGTGGCTTAGTCTATCATGAGCCTATAAATAGCATGCATTATGAAACTAGGGAGACAGAAAACATATTGGCCCTACTAATCGGCCTGCACTAAACTACCTCCTAACGAATGAGTGTTGCAGTTCTGATTGCTCTGTATCTACGTGGGTGCTGAACTGTGGTGTGCCGCTGTCGGGTAGTGTAAAGTGTGTTCGTATGTTTGTGAGTGTGCATTTCACAGCTATGTGTGTGTGTGGTTAGTGGTGGTGGGCTGCTTTTGCTGCAGAAATAGAACGTGTGGAACACCTTGTGGAATGTTGGTCCTCCCCTCCCTCCCTCCTTCCTGTTCTCTCTCTCTCACACACACACACACACACACACACACACACACTACACACACAGAGAGGGAGAAAGAAAAACATGGAGAGAAGGACAGAGACGGGGAACACATGAGAAGGAGAACCAGACGAGGAGCGAGAGAGAGAGAGAGAAAGAGTCCTCATAGGTTGTCATGTTACCGTTGACGTTGTATAGCCACACTGTAACAACACACAGCGTCATGCTCTTCGTGCCCTACTTCGCCTGTGGAGGTCACTGTGGAGGTCACTGGACCCTCGTTCCCCGGGCAACACAGACGGTAGACCAGCCATCTGACCAAGAGGCCTCAGGCTAACAGGAACCACGCTCTGGTCATGAGCTGGCCTGGGCTCTTATCTAGCTGGCTGTGGTGGGAGGAAAGGACAGCCTGGAGACCGGAGCCCCGCGTGAGGTCTGTGTGTGTGTGTGGGGGGGGGGGGGGCCTGCCGATGGTGATGGGGAGGATAAGAGGTCCAACCGACTGTCATATGCTAAGGGAGGCCTCCACACTCCAGCACAGCAGAATGGCGTTCCGCATGCTCCTACAGATGGCTATTCAGTGTGTAAAAGAAATTAAAAGTAATCTTGTAGAGAAATTACCCTTTATGAGGTGAAAGAAGAGAAACACAATTTCCCAAGTTACAGTAATGGTTTATTTAAACGCCTGTGTGGAGCTACATAATGCAACTCCCAACTTGCAACGGTACAGCTCAAAGTACTGATAATCAAGGAGGAGTAATCAATGATGATTCAATGGTAAACAGTGTTAACAATGGGGTCCTTGAAACATTGATCACCAATCAAGAGTTATTGGTATCTCAGGAACTTACACAACAGGTAAACACACACACATATCAGGATATTCTAGGTCAATGGTTTATTAAAAGAGCCTATGTATCTCACACTGTTACTTTCCAAAATTGTAGTCCACCCCTTGATATTAAAAAGTGTCCCTGGAAACAGGTAAAAATAGGGAGTAAAAATTCATAAACATAAAATAAAATTGTAAAAACGCTTTTTCAGGTTAACCGGCTGTGACTTAGTGAAATGTAACTTAACATCTAATAAGTTCATCATATAGTTTAGCATTGTCACACTTGCCATTCAGGAACCTCACTTTCTATAACATGTTGGTGAGGGATATTCATTATTGAACAAAAGGAAGTTTGCAGCAATCATGCAAAAGTACAACATTGAAACTACTAAATAAATGTAAAACCTTTGTCATCAAACAATAGGCATATAGGAACTACCAAGATTTCAAATTTCAAATAAGTCCCAAACACCCATTATGGAATGGAAGTCTTCTTCATGCTGACACTTTGCTCCTGTTTGTCACACCACTGACAAGGTTGTTTAGCTCATTCAGGATTTAGGTGTAGCACTCAATGCCCTCAAAGTGACCTAGACTGCCTTCTGCCTCCAGCAAATAGTCCAGGGAAAGTCTGTTCTGCAGCACCATAAGGCAGGCAGCCTGGCTTTCAGCATCAGTGGTAGTTACTGACCATACCAGTAAACACTGGGAACAACACCAGCAAACTGCCCTTGACCTGACACATTCTATCCATCAACTATGACCCTCCATAGTTTAAATCCTTTATGTTTGTCTATTACTGAGAGCAACCAAATGAATCAAACCCCATGGTCACTGGTCTGAGTGTAGGCCAAAGATCCAATAGGGCTTAAACAAATCCATAAAGCCTTTTAGTGGGGTCCAGTGAAAAAAGCCATCCTATTGTGTGTGGCCCCCTGGAGCTTAACCTGAGGAGAGGGGCTTTGTCCCTCAGAGGAGCTGATTTCCCCTGACATGATCTGGGCCCCGCCACTGTCTAATGATACCCTCTCTCCAATGGAGCGTCAGATATGTATGTGTTCCACATCAGTCAAGGCTGCTGAACCAATTTCACTTTTCTCTTTGTGTGTGTGTATGTGTGTGCATACTTGTGTGTGAGCGTTCTCTCTGTGTGTGTGTGTGTGTGTGTGTGTGTGTGTGTGTTTAGTCAGCCCCAGAGGCAGGGTCCTGTCCTGTGCTGTCCAGGTGTGTTTCAGGCCTGAGGGGATCGAGAGCAGATGGTGCCTGTGTGTGTGTGTGTGTCGCTCGACTGGCTGTTACCATCGCGACCAATGCTACATATTTTCTAGAGATCCGTCACACACACTAACCATCTGTGGACGGAGCGCAGCGGAGAGAGAAACTGAGCCAAAGCCAGAGCTGAAGAGACCTGCCCTGTTCTAACAGGATCACATCAGACAGCCTGCTAATGCTGCTCTGCCTTCCCACCACAACACTTTGTTTTGAGGGGGGGGGGATTTATTTGTGAGGGGGAGGGGATTTATTTGTGAGGGGGGGGGGGGGATTTATTTGATCGGCACGCTAACCAGACCTGTTCTCAAGTGCTTGGTTCAGCTTTCATCAGACACGCTGGTTCAGTTGAGCATTATCCAGGTTGACCCACTTAAGGAGCTTGGCCCAGTCCAGCTCGGCACGGGTCAGTGTTTTGACCCCACATCAGTAAAAGGAGAGGAGTCTGACATCCCAGCGCGTCACATGACCCCAGACCTGAGGAGATCAGATTCCTCTGCTGGTCTGCGGATGGGTTACTGTAACCACAGTGACTGTTTCTAGGGTTACTGTCGTCAGGCAGGGATACTTTAACTAACTGACTGGTGTGTGTGGGTAGTAGCTACTTCTAACTGGGTAGGCGTTACATGTAGCTTCAGTTAGTCAGTCGGTCAGTCGGTTAGCTAGTTAGTTGGCTTAGTTAGTGGCTGTTTCTCTCTTGGCTTCAAGTACTTGCTGGCTGGTTGGACTGCTGGCTGGTTGGCTTGCTGACTGTTTGGCATTCTGGTTGGCTTGCTGGTTGTCTGTGCAGTTAGTAGCTGGAGGATGAGACTATACCTAATATGGGTAGCTAGTTTGACTAGGTAACGGGCTACCTGGCTGAGGGACTGGCTGATTCAATGGTTGACTGTTTATCTGTCTGTCTAGTGAATGCGTGAGTTATGGTGTGTTTTTGTGGTGGTGCTGCTCACACTGACCTCTCTGCCTCACAGTATGTCTACACAAACGAGAGGAACAATGCTCTAAGTCCCAAGACTTTGTGCATGAATAGAGCCCTTTAGTTTCAACAGACCCAGCTTTATTTACATGACAGCAGAAAGAATCAGCTGGCCTTGGATCAGCTGGCCGTCGACATCACGCCCTTGCCTCAGGATCGAGCCTCTAGTTGAACATCATTTTTCTCTATTTCATATCATAAATCTACTGTCACTGTCCTCTCTCTGTTTGTGTTTGTGTGTTTTGAGCGAGCCCAGAGCTGTTTGCACAGGTCAGTGTGGCAGTGGAACAATTCAGTGGACCCAGGAGAGGTGGTGATTAGAGGGAAAGTGGGAAGAGAAAGAGGGCGTGGGGAAGAGATGGCAGTGGGAGAGAGAGAGATAGAGGTGTGTGTGTGTGTGTGTGTGTGTGTGTGCGTGTGCGTGTGTTTCTGTGTCCGCCTGCTGGAAGCAGAAGAGTGTAGGATGTCGAGGGAGGCCATGCGAAGCCAGGGTAAATACACTATTCTGCTGACCTAGATAGAGAAAGATTGAGAGAAAGAGAGAGCGATATATAGATAGACAGAAGGAGGGAGAGACCGACAGAGACTTGCACGCATGCATGTGGAGGTTGGATGTGGTGCACACTTGCTAACAGACACTTTAAAATATTCATGCAGTGAAACTATTGTTTGTTCGTCCATTCCATTGCTTGTCCATTCTTTTGTTAATTAATTAATAAGAGTTTTTTTCTTCCTTTATTAATTTGTCAGCCGGTGTGTTCCATAATTTCTACAGTCTTCTCCTATTATTTTCCTCTGTAATTCATTCTTCCAGTAATGGCCTCCTCTCTCTCCGCTCTGTCCCAGGTCAGTTGCCCCCCCCCCATGGAGTCTGGAGGCGTGTCCCCCCAGGCTGGGCCCCTGTGAGAGCGGGCCGACCACAGCAGACCCTAGACCAGCCTCCTTAGTGCCCTCCCCTCCAGCCCTCGCCATGTACGGCAGCGCCCGCTCCGTCAGCAAGCAGGACGCCAACGGCAGCGGCTCTAACGGCAGCCCCGGCCGCTCGCCCCGCCTCCCCCGCTCCCCGCGCCTCAACCACCGACGGACCAATAGCAGCGGAGGGGCCGGTGGCCTGACGGGCGGGGCCAAAACCCTCTCCATGGAGAACATCCAATCACTGAACGCGGCCTACGCCACCTCCGGCCCCCTTTACTTCAGCGACAACGACCCGGACTACGGAGGGGGAGGAGGAGGAGGAGACCCCAGCCTGCCCAAGAGCACCATGACGCTGGGCAGAGCCGGAGCCCGAGTGCCCTACGGGGTGAGGGCCACCATGGGCAGCAGCCCCAACATCAACAACCCGGGGGGCACCGGCGGGGCCATGCCCAGCGACAGCATCGCTTTTGGGGGGGAGTCCGGGGGCCAGGCCCTGGGCTCCACGGTGCCCGTGACCATGAGGCAGAGCAGAGAGGGGGCCGTGATGGACCTGCAGACACAGCTACGGGAGGTGCTGAGGGAGAACGAACTGCTACGCAGAGAGGTGAGGGGGGCTCACAAAGAACACACACACACACACACACTTTGCAGCACAGAGGGGCCTTCATGCTAAACAATAATTTTGTATTGTATGTTGTTGTATTTAGATGTTACATTGTATTTGTTATGCCATTGTTGTTGAGCAGACGTTTGTCAGTGAACCCGGCACACACGCGATAACACACACACACAAACACACACACACACGCACACACTCTCATGATAACACGTACACACACATACACACTCTCAAACGCCAACCAACGCGGTTGACCTGCGTTGGTGTGTCTTGTCTGAAGGTGGAGGCTAAGGAGAGCAAGCTGAGCTCCTCCATGAACTCCATCAAGACCTTCTGGTCCCCGGAGCTGAAGAAAGAGAGGGCCCTGAGGAAGGACGAGGCCACCAAGATGGCCATCTGGAAGGAGCAGTACCACGTGGTGCAGGACGAGACCCAGGTACAGGCACAACGTGTGTGTGTGTGTGTGTGTGTGTGTGTTTGTTAGAATAAGAAAGAAGGGGTGAAATACATGATAAGAGAGCACAAGGGAAAGATGGACGACAAGAATCTCGCATGAAACTGTGAGGTTTCACAAGACAGAGAGACACAGACACATTGCAGGCACTAGGTGCCATTGTGAGATCGTCAGCGATATTCACTGCTGTGTCTTCATCTGGACATGTTAGGGGAGAAGACAATGAATTTCCTGCGTGCGTGCGTGCGTGCGATTGTGTGAGAGAGAGAAAGAGTGTGGACTAGCAGTTCTCCTCTTCAGAAAAGTGGAGTGAAATGTTCTTTCAGAGAGAGAGAGCGAGACAGGCAAGCTGTTCACGAAGCCTAAGAGTGTGTGTGTGTGTGCGTGTGCATGTGTGTGTGTGCATGTGTGTGTTTGAGGGTCTGTTTGACGTTTCATTCCGCCCCCACCCACTCCTCCCTTCCTCTGATAGACAGTTGGAATGATAGAGAGACAGAAGGAGGATGGATCACTGTCCTGGAAAATATTTAAATGGGGATTGTGTGTTATCACTCGACAGGGCTAGCAGTCAAAGAGAGAGGGGATGGGGCAGCCGAATGGTACGGGCAGAGAAAGAGACAGAGAAATAGAAAGAGACAAAGAGAGGGGGATGAAGAAAGAGATAAATGACATCCTCTCTTTCATCAAAGAAGTAAAATGACTTCTCATATCTAATCATGAGTAGACCCTGAGGCGCCACAATAACCCCAAAGTGTGTGTGTGTGTGTGTGTGTGCGCGCACGCGCAAAAGCACCTTTGTGTCAGACATTTTGTATAGATTATGCCGTCAGTCATCAATAGGTCCACAATTTGCTTCTACCTGGCTGTCCTTCCCACTTTTATCCTGGGAACAGTCAACACTAGCATGCTGGTCAGACAGGTCAGTGCCTATTGGCTTAGCGAGCAGGTCACTCAGGAGAGTGAGAGAGTTGCAGTTCTTCCATTGGTTGATCTCTGGCCAGCCCTGAAGTTGAGCCGTCACCAGAGAGGGTGGCTGACGACATGCTGGGCGCTCCGCTAACCAGCTGACTGCTGGGTCGCCTGCTGGTGTTTTCTATTCACCCTTTGAGTTCGTCTCCGTGCTTCACTCCTGTACACTCAGGCAACACCATTTAAACATAGAACACACACACACACACACACACACACAGACACACACACTTAACACACACACTCCTCTGTTCCTGTTATCACTGTGTGACTCAGCTTCTGCGGTTTTCCCTCCTTTCCTCCCTTTTCCTTTTTCTTCATCCCTCCCCGGTTCCCTCTTTCCATCTCTCTGTGGCTGTGTTAGCTTTTGGTCACACCCCCATGCACACACACACACACACACACACACGCACGTCCACAGACACACACATAATGACACACTCGTTTTGGGTCACACCCCTGTTGAGAAATGTGCACACTCTTAACCTCTTCTTCAAATATTTATCCTTTTTTCCCCCTGTCTCCTCCTCTCTATCCATCGTTCTCTTTTTCCTTTTCTCTGTCTGCTACAGCCCCCCTTTCTGACAATATGTTTAAGGCTTTTGTGTGTGAGCCTTTGATCCCAGCATGGAGGTAACCCCCCTGCCCCCACCCCCCACGCCCACCCCCAGGATGAACCAGAAAGAGAGAGAGACTAAAACGCGATGAAAGGGAATGAAGTGACGGTGTTAACGACAAAAAAAAGGGAAAGATGAAAAGGGAGGAGAGGAGGAATGTTAGGAATGAGGGAGGAGCGAGGAGGGGGTCTTTAATGCCGTGTTCTCTGATTTAAAGTGACAAGATACAGTCAGGCCCTATCAGCACTCTCTCTCTCTCTCTCTCTCTCTCTCTCTCTCTCTCCATCTCTCCTTCTCACCTTCTGTTCCACCATTCCTCCCCTCTCTGTTCTTTAATGCCGTGCTCTATTCTCCATCACCTCTCTCTCTTTTTGTCTCGACGTCTTCGTTTACTTCCTCCTTCTTTTTTCCTCTTCTCCTGTTTCCTTCTTTCTCTCCATGCCTATCCTCATCTTCCTCACCACCCCTGGCTCACACCCTTCCTCTTTTTCTCTCTCCCTCTTTCCCCTCACACTCTTTGTATTGGTCCATGGTTCTATCGTTTTTTTTCTCAGAGCTTATATATTTCTTACTCCATTGACTCACCCCTTATTATCTCTCTCTAAACCTCCTCAAATCAGCTGGGTCATACCACTGCCTTCCGGAGGGTTGTAAAATCCTGACCGACATGCCTTTTGAGGCTTCCGGTGGCAGCCTGCCTTGCCGGTCCCCCTCTAAAGTGGGGCACTTGGGCCGTCCCCGTGACTCATGTGGCTGAATAATCATATCGGAAGCAAAGTGCTGTAAACCGTGCTGCCGGGTCTCTCCGGTGTTCAGAACGCGTCCTGTGGAGCTGGCTGACTGTCGTCATGACGTCAGGGGGCCTGTGTTGGGTCGGAGCTGGTCGGCCATGTTGGTCATGCGTGAACGCTGTGGGACATGAACAGCGTCGTTGGCGTGCGGCTCCATCAGCGTGTTTGTGCATATCAAATTCTGTGTGTGTGTGTGTGTGTGTGTGTGTGTGTGTGTGTGTGTGTGTGAGTGTGTGTGTTCCCCACTTTCTCTAAAGCAGTCGTTTAAATAATTAAACCTGTCGTCATCCCCGGCCTGAGGTGAATAGAGTTCAGCGCTTTAGAGGTAGAGTAATATACACGACATCTCTTCAGAGGTCCATTTAAATGTTAATGCATGTGAAAGTATTATTATTATTTTATATTCTTTGTTGTGTAAGTATTCTTCTCTTTGTGTTTCAATTACACATCCTGAGAGACTTTGAACTCTCTCTCTCTCTCTCTCTCTCTCGCTGTCTATCTCAGCCTGTGTACTTGTGTCTGTGTGTGTTTACCAGTGAAGAGGTTTATAGTCCTTGACAGGTGCACTGAGCTCTGTTGTGCAG